>CAUYSK010125911.1:0-14985 GCA_963575035.1 Avahi laniger
CAAATCAAAACCACAATGAGATATCACTTATCTCCAGTGAGACTGGCCTTTATCAAAAAGTCCCAAAACAATAAATGTTGGCGTGGATGTGGAGAGATAGGAACACTCATACACTGCTGGTGGGACTGCAAACTAGTGCAACCTCTGTGGAAATCAATATGGAGACACCTTAAAGAGATACAAGTAGAATTATCATTCGATCCAGCAATCCCATTACAGGGCATCTACCCAAAAGAACAAATGATACTCTGTAAGAAAGACACCTGTACCTGAATGTTTATAGTAGCACAATTCACAATTGCAAAGACGTGGAAACAACCCAAGTGTTCATCAATACATGAGTAAATTAATGAAATGTGGTACTTGTATACCATGGAGTACTATTCAGCTTTAAGAAACAATGGTGATATAGCAACTCTTGTATACTCCTGGATAGAGTTGGAACGCATTCTACTAAGTGAAGTATCCCAAGAATGGAAAAACAAACACCACGTGTACTCACCATCAAATTGGTATTAACTGATCAACACATAAGTGTACATATAAGAATAACATCTACTGGATATTGGGCAGGGGGCAGCGGGGAGGAGGGGCGGGTATTTGCATATACAAAGAGTGCAATGTGCACCATCCAAGGGATGGGCACACTTGAAACTCAGACTTGGGGGTGGGTAGGGAGGCAAGGGCAACATACATAACCTAAACATCTGTACCCCTATAATATGCTGAAATAAAAAATAAAAAATAAAAAAAAAGAAATTGGTTATTCAATGTTAATATCTACAGGAAGTGGTGGTACATGAATATAAAGTATCTTCTCTAAATTGCTGATAAATTCATATTATATGGTTAATCAACTCAAAGATTTTATCATCAAAATATTTTTTTAAAACACTGGAAATTCAGAATATAAATAATATATAATTAACGTATCTGACATTTTCATAATTAAAATATTCTTTAAAAAGCACTTAATTACTATGTTTAATCTTGACACAGTCAATGTATCATAACTAGAAGATAATATATCATAACATAGTCAATAAATCCAACTTAAATATGTATATATAGTCAATAAAATAATTGTTTTCTATTGAACTACACAGTTTATATAAAGCAGCCTGCTTATAACTTAATCTTGTGCAGCAAATATTGCTACCTTTTATTTATGTTCTTTGGTAACTAAAACAATAACTTAAATAATTTTTCATCTGAAGTGTTTTCAGCTAAGTTGCCACTTCCTTTTAGAATCTTCTCACAATGCTTATAACATTTCCTAAGATCCTTGGATCTTGGAATAGGTTAGTGATATTCAAACTCTTCCTGAGAATGGCCTGCTAACTGCCCTCTCAGCATTTACTCTTATCCCCTTTAATACTTCTGCAGACAGAGCAATCTTCTAAACCTACTCTAAAATAAAGTGCCACATATACACAATTTTAAATTTTGTAAATATATTTTGTTTAACCCAATATATCCAAAATATTATGATTTCAACATTTAATCAAACATTAGAGTATTTTACATTCTTTGGATTTTTTTTATTATTTTTTGTTCTAAGTATTCGAAATCCTATAGGTTACAATAGATTTGAAATCATTTACACTCACAGCACGTATCAATTTAAACTAGCCACATTTCAACTGCCTAATAACCTCACATGGCTAGTGGCTACCATCTTGGATAGCAGTTTTAAACACAGAAATCTGTTCATTACATTGTTCTGTTTTAAAAATCTTGATGACTGCCCACCATTTTTATGTTAAAGTTTAAAATATTTACTGTGGATTACAAGGTCACCCGAGAATTGGCCCTTCTTACCTTCCCAAGCACGTCAGATGAAAATTCTCATCTACCATACCCTTTTGGTTAAGGCTTGCCCTGCTACAGTCTATACTCAACCTAGCAGTTGATGATCTCTTTAAAATCTACATAACACGGCTAGGCTCAGAGTCTTCCAATGGTTTTCCATTCCTCCTGGAGTAAAAGTTGTTGCCCTGCACAATTTTGCTCCCCACCCATTCCATGACCCTGCTTTTTATCTCCTACCCCTTTTTCCTTCAGGTACTGCACTCCACTCACCCTGTCCTTCAGAATCTTGGACAGCCAAAGTTGGCTCCTGCCACAGGACCTTTTTAACACTTGTGCTTACCCAGGTATCCGCATGGTCTGCTCGCTCCCTTGCAACAGGTCTTTGTTCACATGTCACTGTATCAATGAAGCCTTCCCTGATTCCCTTTTTAAAAGTGCTTCTCCTGTTGCGCCTCACCACAATATTCCATATTATACTTCCCTCTCTAAGGGATTTCACAAAGTCTGACACAGGACATATTTAATTTTTTAAATCATTACCTATTAGAATGTATGCTTTATTAATTTCCATGAATTGCTATACTCTTTCTCCTGCTTAAGCCTTTTCCTCTGTTGAAAAGTCTTCCTTTCTATCCTCACCCCATGACCCACTTATCTTGCTGACTCCCATGACCCTCTCATTTTTCAGGTTTCTCTTGTTTTAGAGGGCCATTCTGACATCTTGACCAAATTCAGTCTCTCAAAGCACTCATGCTTTTTCCACATTAGTTACCCCTTGGCAATTACTTGTTTAATGGCTGTAAGATGAACAAGGCAGATTTGCCAGTGCTTAGTGCTTGTCATAAAGCAGGTGCTCAATAATACTTGTATAATTGAACTGGAAAACCTGTGAGAATTCTGTTAATTAAATTCCTGCAGAGGATCATGCATGTTTACTCAGTGCATGTTCTGATCATGGCATCTTTCTATAGTTTATAGAAAGATTTATAGTTTTTTCTGCTTGCTGAGTTACTCTCTTGTAGCTAAGGAAGGAAAGCAGATAGTGAAGATCTTGAAAGTGATTGAATTGTGGCTGAAAAATGATTATTCTAATATTGCTAAGTGAGCTGATTATTAAAGCACAACTTTCAATTTGAAATTATTATTCATGTGAATTTGAATTTTCCTCCTACTACAAAAAATACATATATAAATTACATATGGAAACTGTGAATTTCAACCCTATTTCTGATTTCAAATGTTTTTGTACATAAAAATTCCTTTGAAATATTTAAAATTTTGTATTCATAAAACATATTTGGGTAATTAAAATATTACTCTTTTCATATTAGGGTTTAGTATTATATTTTGCTTGGAAATAAAGCATTCTGTTAGAAAACCATTGTTCTAGGCATTCACATTATCTTTTATAGCAAACATTTATAGTACATAGCACATAACTCTCACTTAATCTATATCATATTAGATTACAACTATATAATCACATATCTTACCTCAAATTCTTGCAACTGTCACAAGCCACAGATGGGTTTTACCATTCTGGTATCCACAATGCCTAGCATATTTGAAGTATATGTTTAGTTTTTTTTTTTTTATTTTAGCATACTATGGGGTTACAGATGTTTAGGTTACATAGGTTGCCCTTGGCCCCCCCCACCCAAGTCCGAGTCTCAAATATGTCCATTCTTCGGGTGGTGCACATTACACTCTTTGTGTAGGCATATATCTGTCTATGTTTAGTTTTTATAAATGCTTTTACAATTGAATGAGTGATGAATACTAATGTCTAATATGAGATAACCAGAGCTCTGTAAATGGAATGCGTATTCTGTATATCTATTCAGTTAGTGGTTTTAGGCTTTGTATTTCTGTTATAAATGGGATATCAGTAATAATGTCTTGAGAACTTTTAAATTTCTTTCATATTATTTTCCTTCTTCTTTCCCTACTACTTTCTTATTTTTTCTGTATACAGGGTTTGTAAACTTCTTGCTTTCAAAAAACAAACCAGTAAAGATAAGAATGTTCTCCAACATATGTCAATAGTATATAGAATACTGTTGGAAAATTAAAGATTATCTAATGTAGTGGTTTCTATTTTTTTCTTTAGAGAAAACTACCCAGATAAAAATATTCAATTTAAACATTCTTTGCCTACAATGAGTGTACTTGTAGTTTCCCTCCATAATAATACAGATGTATTACTTAAATCTATATCTCTTGGACTACTACATTTATCTCAGGTATGCCTGCCTCTCCTTTCTCCCTACTCATATCCACTCTCCAGTTGCTGCAAGTTACATTTCTAAATAACAGAGATGGCCATTCTACTCTCTATTGTCTACAGTAAGAATTGACAAAGTATTGTTCTTTGGTTAAATCTGAGTGACTACTTAATTTTGTACAGATTGTGAGCTAAGAATGTTTTTACATTATTAAATAATTATCTAAGTATACGGTATCCTAGATTTTTGACTCCTGGATTGCAAAGTCTAAAAAAAATACTATCCGGCCTCTAGGATAAAGTCTAAATTTAGATTAGCATTTAAATTCCTTAACAGTTGAGATCATACCCATTTTTCCAAACTCAGCTTCCACTACCACAGAAATTTAAGAATTCTTACAAGTCCCTACATACACCATATTACTTTCTAACTGCTTTATTAAGGTATAATTTCCATATAAAAACTGTACATAAAATGTGCAATGTTAAAAACTTTTGAAATATATATACAACTGTGAAAACTTTGCCACAATCAAGATATCTGATAATATATCTGCTAATCCCTGAAGTTTCCTTGTACCATTTTATTTTCACCTATTTTATTTTTATATTTAAATTATGTTTCTTGTACACAGAATATACCTTGGTCTTATTTTTTTTAATACAATTTGACAATGTCTGCCTTTTACCTGGGGTGTTTAGGTTATTTATAGTTAATGTGATTACTGATATCGTTTAAGGCTACCTTGCTATTTGCTTTGCATTTATTCCTTCTGTTCTTTGTTTCATTTTCCTCTTTTTCTGTGTTCTTTTAGAAACATTCCATACTTTTTATGATCTCTTTTATTTCCTTTGTTGTGCTATTTGCTTATTAGCAAAATTCAGTTGAACACTCTGCAGCTCTTTGGAGTTCTTTTTCAGAGTAATATTCTTCTCACTCATACTCCATCTTATAAAATCTAGTTGTCTTTATCTCACTGGACTCTCGGATCTGCCTTTTCAATCCAAAGTCCATGGAGGGAGTCTACAAAGCTTTATCAGGATGCTTTCTCTCTTTGGTATGGCCTAGGCATTATCCCAAGATAGTATTAATAAGTTGGGAAAACTGTGAAGCTCTCTTTTTTTATTTGCCATCTCTCAATTATTTGATCTCATATCTTAAAATGACTTTTTAAAATCTTCTTCATAGGTTTTCTTGGTATATCTCAGACAGTGGATGTTACTCCTTCTTGGCCACAAGTAAAACTCAAACTGTTTTAGTCATCTTAAATTCTTACTTTTCTGTCTTCATGTTTTACTCCCTTCTATAATGTTCTTCTATCTACTACACCTAATTTCTTAAAGATCCATTTTAAAAACTTACTTCAGTGTATAGTGCCATATTACTACCATCTTCCAGAATGCCTAAAGTGAAAGAAACACACAATAACAAGGGTTGCTGAGACTATAGAGCATTATTAACTCTGATATTGCTGGAGGAATTTAAATTGTGCTACCACTTACAGTAGATACTGGTGTTACCTACTACAGATGAACATAGAACTATCATGAGGCCTAACAGTTCCACTCCTCAGTATATACTCAACAAGAAAGTACAAGGTGAAAGTGGCTTCTCTTCCTGTAGGCATTCATACTAAGTTCCATTGCTAAGTGAGTTATCATTCATCATTAGATTTTCATTTTCTGAAATTTTGTTGACATATTGATTTTTCTCACCTGACATATTTTCTGTTCCCTTTATCTTTTGCTTTAGTCCTATTAAAGTAAATCTTTTATATACCCTTACTCTTATTAATGAAGTATTCATAGAGAATTGAAGATAAACCTATATGTTTAATCAACTATGTTTAACAGAAAACTCACAACTTCCTAAATTTCTGATCATAAAAGTAGAGCACATATAATCAGTTGGGAATAATTCAATTACAAACACATTCTTATTCATGAAAGATGAGTGAAATTGTCCTAGATTTTCTGTTGCCATGTACCTACTGATAAAAGTAATAAGAATTCTAGAGAACATATCCAATGTGATTTAGAAATGGTAGATCTATAAAATATAACACATAAATATCCTCACAAAATTATATAATAAATGATCTAAATTGAAACATACAGTTTTGTATTTCAAAAATATGTTTATAATTTGAGGAAGTTTAAGTGATTGTTTAAAATAACAATGACAGATATCATACATATAAAAGTCAAAGTAAATTTTTATAGATAAACATGAAAGAGAAAAGTATTAAAGGCACACTCAATATGAGTGTAGTGATGGAAATATTGCTCATACTAATGAAATATATATGTTACAATTTTCCTTATAGATGTTTGAAATTTCATCATCCCTGGAAAACTGAAATCAGCATATTGAAGTATTGATGGAAATACAGTGGAAGAGGACTTTAAGTCACGCAGACACAGACACACACACACACACACACACACACACACACAAAGTATATATCTGCTAAAACAAAAATCAAGAAATGAATGTGTGTTCTACACACACTTTATTTTAAACATTGAATGGTTGGTTAGGGTATATATTGCTAACAATGTTTCTTAGGCTTATTATCAGAGAACTGGAAGACAAAGAACCATGAGAAATCCTAGTCAACATATCATACTGTGCAGTTCTCACCATTTGATGAAATATTAAATTGCGTCTTGTGTGATAAGAACTGATATTAATATAAATGACTGCTTCTCCCTCATTGGTGTTCAATAGTCTGTAAGTTTAGATAAACCTGAATGACTTATCAGTAAAATATGTGATCTGCATTATTTCTCAAGATAATAGAATTCATAAAAGAAATTTAAGAAATTGGCAAAGGCAGTGTTCTCCTAGATTCTGTTGTGCAACAAATTTTGTTGTCATAATTAGAGAAGGCAGAGAAGATTAAAGAATTTAAAAATAAAAATATAAGAAAAATAACCCTGAATCTTAAAGATAAATAAACATATAGGAGAAATATTTTGTTTCTTCAGAATAACCTACTACTAATAAACAGGGATACGCACACACTTCAAAAGGTTTGTGGAAAAACAGAACTAAAATAAAATAAAAATAAAAAATGTAAACTTTGTTTCTCAACATAAGCTTCTTTAAATTCAAGACAGTTTTGTAAATGATAATTCCAGCTACTTAATCCATTCCTAAAGAACAGAGGGTTCTAGGAATTTAACCATGTCAATGTAGTCTTTTTTACATTATTAATTGAAGAAAAATGGGTGCCCTTTAAAGATTTTTTTTAAAGATTAGGAAACAAAAAGATGTCAAAAGGAGCCACATCAGAACTGTAAGGTGGATACCTAATGATTTCCCACTGAAACTCCCACAAAATTGCTCTTCTTTGATGAGGGGAATGAGCAGGAGAATTGTTGTGGTAGAGAGGGACTTTTTGGTGAAACTTTCCTGGATACTTTTCTGCTAAAATTTTGGCTAATTTTCTCAAAACACTGTCAATCATAAGCAGATGGTATGTTCTTAGGCCTTGTAGAAAGAAAGCTAATGTAAATTGTTAATTTCTTTTGAGTACTGTCCCTATAAACTTTTCATAAAGCCCCGGTGATTGCACCATTCTTCCACCCAAGATTTCCATAAATTTGATGTTTATTCTTGCTTAAATTTTAGAAATTCATATTGCCCCAATAGAGGCTCTTTTCCAAATGATATCTTATCTTTCTTAGTGCCTCAAACTAGATCCTGTCCAGACATGCTAACAAGTTAGTGCAAATTTATTTAGGTGCAAAGCAATTTCAAAATACATGTATAATTTTTTTTTATAATGTGTACTTTCTACAAACTTTTGGAAAACCTTTCATATATATACATACACACTACACACACACACACACACACACAAACTGGCAAACCCAGGTAAGTTGCCATTAATAAGCAAAAAGTGAATGTATTAGATTAGTTTTATCTTCCACACCTTTTCTCACTTATAGATTCATAATTTGTATGTTAAAGATAATCTGAAGAAAGTACATTCATTCAAGAGATGGACAAATGTCAAGAACAGGACATTATTTGGAAAATAAAGTCATAAATACTTTCATAGTCTGAGGTTGGCAACAAGCAAAGTTAAAATTCCAAAGCTGTTTATAGAATAAGGTATACATTTCTATTTTGGATGTTAAGATAAGGTATGGAGATCAAGGTTTATATCAACAGCTTTTAGGATTAGGCCCAATTTTTATTTTTAATTACCATTTTGAATATAATCTGGTAATAATACTGAAACAAGATAAAATGCTAACCATATTGTTTCTATAAATACAGATCACTCTTTCAGTGTTCCAACATTCTTCTAATGTGATTTTTATTTAATTTTATCTCCCCAGGTTTATTTTGGTCAAGCATACTTAAGCCCACATTAATACTGCTTCCTTCATATTTAGCACTACTTTTATTAATAAAAAATGTGCTTGGTAAATATATTTATCACCTTATTCCCAAATACCAAAAATGAGGTACTGTTTAGCTTTTTATGCCCTAAGCAGAGATTCTTGTTCCTATTTGTTCACTATTTTTTCTAAATATCCAATAATGATAGTTTCTCACTTTTCTTTTCTTATTCCTTTCTTGCATACTCCAAAAACCAAAATGAATTTACTTTTTTTTTTGAATTTACTTTTATAAATAAAGAAAAATATCTTCAAAGAGAAAACACCCAGTATTTCACTCTAAGATATATTAGAAATAATAGCTATGGCAAAACCGTTTATAATCATTGGGCATTCAGAAGGAACCAGATGGAGTCCTCTTGAGTGAGATTAGGGCCCTTATCAGGGATTGAAGAGACCAAGCTCTCTGCTCTCTTACATGTGAGGACACGAAGACAAGACAGCCATCTGCAAACCAGGAATGGTGGAGACAATGGGAATAAAAGATAGCACCTAATTCAGGGGCTGTTGAGAGGGTTTAATAAATGTTAACATGTGTCAAGTAATCAGAAGGGTGTCTAGCATTTTATTATTTAGATGAGGGAACTGAAGCTAAGTGATATTAAATAACGTGCTGTGGCAGATTGTGTTTTCCAAAAAATGGCCCCAACACTATCTTCCAAACCATGTGTTATTCTGACAATGTCTCATAGACACTCTTTCCACAAAAACGTTAGCTCTCTGTTCCCTCCTTTTGAATCCAGCATGCTTGTGACTATAGCAGAGGTGATTTTATGTGACTTCCTAGGCTAGGTCATAAAAAGTGACAGAGCTTCTGTCTGCTTCTTTAAGATGCTTACTTTTGGAAACTACCTGCTGTGCCAGGAGCAAGGCCAAGCAGCCATGGAGAGGACCATGTGGAGAAGAACTTAGGTTCTTGGCTCACAGCTCTGGCCGAGCTCCCAGCTGACAACCAGCACCAATTTGCCAGACAGGGGAGGGAGCTATCTGGAATGTGGATTCTGCAGCTCCCAGTCTGGCCACCTCAGCTGATGCTGCATGGGGAAAAGCTAAGCTGTCCTTGCCAACTTTGCTCAAATTAAAGACTTATGAGCAAAATAAATGATTGGTGTTGTTTTAAGTCACTAAATTTCAGCGTGGTTTCTCGTGTAATACTGGGTAACTGGAACACTTGCTCAAGGTCATAGGTAAGAGCCAAAAGTTAAGGCTTGGGTCTGTTCTAATCCATAATCTGAGTTCTCAAAATACATTAGTTACCCTTTATATTTGGAACACTGTACTTATTTTGCAATCTAGGGCAGTGATGGAGTGAACGACAGTTTTAAAGAAAAATTGATGGTAGTATTTGGATTGTAAATAACTGTTATAATAAAAACACTCTGGTGGAATTTACTTGACAGATATGGTTTTATCTAATGGTATTATATTCTCTTAATCATGTTCCTCTTTTGTAAGACACAAATAATATAGTTTTATTCAGACCATTAAAATAAAAATGTATTTCACAACTTATATTTCATAAAATTGTTTTATGTGGCTGCTTCATTTTGTGAAAAAAGTAAGTAAGACTTATTTTATTTTTCAACTGAGAATAGAAGAATAGAATCATCATTAAATGGATTATACACATGATTTGAACATTTTGACCAAATTCACTCATCACTGCTTAAAGTATCACGTACTCTGGACCTTAGGACACTTTGACAACCATATCTTCTGCTGGCTTAGCGATGAATTTACAATCTGTTCCTCAGTCTGACAATTGTGAATATCCCACTGTCATGTATTTGTGGCATTTCTGCAGCTGAATAGTATGGAAACTAATGTAAAAATTATTAAATTATAACTATAAAATTTTTACTGAGCAAGGAAAGCGTATGTTTTTATGGAAAGTTATTAAGCATGTTGGTCATCATTATAATAATCACAATTTATTGTTCATTACAAGTTGGTGTTTTACGTATTTATTATTTTTAAGTCTTATAAAAACCCAGTGATGGGGGTATTAATATCCTCATTTCACAAATGAGAAAATGAAGCCTCTAATAGTTCCTCCAGTTTACAGAGATAATATATAAGCAAGTCAGTCTCTTTGATTCTTAAGCCCAAACTTTGGTACTACATGTTGTCATTATATAAATATATGTGTATATATACAAACATGCACATAGACTTGTATATACATATATGGGGGTGTGTATGTGTGTGTATGTTTGTGTATGCTTGACATATGAAGAAATTCATGGCAATACTTACTACATCTATGTCTTCTGTAACCTACCATTTACCATTGCCATTATCATATGCAACCCACATTTTGATATCTGTTATTTCTTATTTCATATAAAGATGTATGTCTTCTCAACTCCATTGTGAATTACTTAATATTACAGTATAGGTCATTGTATTGAGACAATACTGCAGACAGAGCAGAAGCCCAAATATAAGAGTATGATTGCTTTTATACATATTTAATCAATATGCTTATTAGTCAAAATTATGTGAGAATATTATAGAATAAAACCTAGCAAAGCAGATGTTCAAAATACTCACTGATTTTCTTAAACATTATAAAAGATAATATGATGCAATATGACTTAAAATTTCAAAACCTTTTTATCTAATTCATCTTCCCCATGAGTATGTATTCAGATAATATATGCTCATATTTATCATGCATGCTCAAAATGATTACTTGTATCATTGTATCATTGTTTGAAATGTGAATGGGTGTTTCCAATGTATTTCTGCTATAAGTAGCCGTCTATTTGATAGTAAAACTGTAGTGCTTGAATTTCATAATGATATTTTTGTTTTACTGTGTGTTCATTATTGCAGTTAGGGTTTTTATGTTGAATACCAATTAACGGCTGTAACTAAATACTAGCATTTCATTTATCACTTTTCTATTAACATTTTTAAAAAGTTTACTATAATCTTGCTCTACGTTTCATTGGAATGTTGCATAAGTATTGAATTGAAGTAAAGTGGAACAGCATCTTCCATCCAGGACAAGTAGAGTATCCATATTGATTCAGCATGGTTTAAATATGACAGTCTCATGGATCCCAAGGGCACATCCAAGGGCAAAATGCTGTATGCAGCAACAGAGACACACAAGATTCAGAACTTTCAATGTATTGCTCGCAACAATTCTATATGGCTGTGTAATCAGCAGAAACTAGGACGTGCAGGTTTTACAGATTTGATGTGTCTGATCAGAATTTGGTTTCTTGATTTGGCTCATACCTAGTTCCACACATACAGAGCCATTCCATATAGTAATGCTATTAGTTTAAGCCTGAATTTCTCAATGACTATTTTATACTCAGGCAGATCATCCGTAAGCTGGTGCTTGAATAATCCAATTATCATAGCAAGCATGAGTTCTTTTGTAAAACTGGTTATAGCATTTCATGAAACTATAATAAATGCTTCTATTGGAAAACCTGGAATCATAAAGACAATTTTCTATTATAGAGCTATAAATCCATCCTATTAATCAGAAGCTGTATACATACAAATTTTGTGTAAATCTTTTTTTACATATGTCTATGCATATGTAAATACTTTAAACATAGTAGAGGAATTCTTAGCAGAACCTTTTATGCAACTTCAAACTCTAGTTAATCTATTTTATATATTTTTATATCATATTTCCTTAAGTTGAGACTTATTCTAGTCACTAAGGTAAAATAACTTATTGGACCAAAACAATTGCATTATCAACATACACAAAATTCTTTGTCTCTCCTCTGTTCTAATTACATATTTTACATCCCTCCATTTTATAGGTATTTGTTTTACAGTGGTTTGATTTTTTGACCATCTTAACACCAGAATATGAGCACTTGAGAAAAGAAACTATCTTTATATTAAAATTTTCACCTTCTAAAACAGTGCTTAGCACATATTAGGTGTTTACTCATCCTCTAGGACAATGCTTAGCATATATTAGGTGTTTAATAGATATTTACTAAATGAATAACTAACTAAATAAGTGGTCTTTTATATTCTTTGGCTTATAAAACCAAATTTTTTATATTCAATCAATATTGCTAAATTACATTCTGATACAGTTTCAAAGAGACAAGAACGCTTGAAAAAGACGTGGAATTAACATAACATTTTACTATATCCATTATCAAAGAAATATCATATTCAAATGCTGACTATTTTGAAAGTTATTTGTAAATTGTAATATACACTTTTATGTTGAAGCCTGTAATTTTAGAACTTTTGTCTCAAATTGCCATATTGATGAATATATTCAGCTCTCATGTTTGATTAAATATTTTAATTTGAATGCATATGTAATTTTCATTTCTTGAACCTTTATAAACTGAAGCATTAATGTAAAAATAACAGTCCTTTTGCAAGAACTGTTTAGCTAATAGTGAATTTTCAGTACAATCATCTTTGATTATTCTCAAGTGGAATAACTTTGGTAAATGTATAATGAATTGTAGTTATTATTCATTCAGCATATAATAGAGAAATAGGGGGTACAGTTTGTTTAAGACTTAGCTTCTGAAGAGATAAGGAGTAAAAATCTCAACTTATCAGATAACATCTCATAGTATGTTATCTGAGATAACATATATGAAATTATATAACTCCTAAGTGGTACAGATAATAAATGCTTGGAGTTTCAACAAAAACACATTAATATGGGGGGGAGGAGCTCAAATCAGTTTTTGCCTAGAGATGGGGTACTTTAATTGGACTTTTTCTATAGAAAGTTAGAATGAGAAGAATGAGTAAAAAAGTTGTGGAAATGAAAATGAGTATCACAAGTTCTATATACAGAGAGGAAATAAACTTGTATAAAATGAAGAGTAGCTAGTGGAATAAAGGACAATATAAAGTAGTTAATGGCGGTATTCGTTATCAAGAGTCTTATAAGACAGTCTAAAAAAGACAGAAGTTTTTAAGCAAGGTAGTAAAGGTTTATTTCAAGTGAAGTCTGCTGACAGTGTACGAAATTTGTTAAAGAGATGTGAGACAAGAAGCAAGGAGACCAAGCAGGAGACCAAGGCACTGATCCAGACAAGAAACACATCAACTAAACAAGAGTGATGGAGGTGAGACAAGGAAAAAGGGGCGTTGTGAAGAGAAACGATTTTTAAAATATTGCTTCATCAGACTGAGAGCAAAGAACAAGACAAACTTTAGGTGAAGTATAGACTTAACTATTAAATATATTTATATGTAAATAGATTCTTAATGATGTTGACCATATTTTTGGGGATAGGATTTGGGGCTTTTGATACAAAAATCTTAATTCAAGTCCCATTGGTTGAAACATATTGCCTTAGGTAAGTTAATTAACCCCTGCAAGTCTAAATTTACTCTTCTGTAAAATGGAGATGAGAATAGTGCCTATCTGTTGGGATGATGCATAATATAATTTATGTAATGCATTTAACATGTTGCCCAGCTCCTTATATGCAACTCCCTAAGGTCGATAAGCCCAAAACATCTCACAATGCCAAGAAAGAAACTCTCCTGTACCCAAAAAAGTTAGGAAAATAGCTGTAATGGCTGATCAAATATTCCAATCATGTACAGTCATCCCCCAGTATATGAGACAGATTGATTCCAGGACCCCTGAATATATGAAAATCTGGACATGCTCAAGTCCTGGAGGAAATCCTGCAGAACCCATGAATACAAAAATCAAGTCTCCATATACATGAGGTTTCCATCCTGTGAGTACTGAATTTTCAATCTTAGTTTGGTTGAGGAAAATAAGTGGAACTGCAGTGTTCAAACCTGTGTTGTTCAGGGTCAACTGTATGTCATAAATGGATTGCTATTTTCCAATAAATAGAATTTAAAATGCATATTATGATACTATATTCAATAAACATACTCTATCTTATGTAATCCAAAAAAGGCAATTTAGGATTCAACAAATTTATGTTTTAAGTTTTGTGATGTCTGATTTTATTCAAAAATTCATACTCAATATTTTTAACTTTTATATTCTCTCACAGTAAATCAGACAAAAGGAAAACAAACAAAAACAATGGGTTAGGTTTGCTTTGTTCAATAAAGGGAATCCAGAAGAAAGAAGCCTTTCCAACTCAACAGAATAAAGGTGTTTTTTGAAACAAGTAAATTTAATTTTGTGGTCAGCTAACTGGTGTATTGAAGTCTAAGATTTACAACAGTCATATGCTCATAATGCTCAATTTTTTTTTTATGCTTATGCTCTCTTGATTTTTTTTTTTTTTCAGCATAATATGAGGGTACAGATGTTTAGGTTACGTGTGTTGCCCTTGCCTCCCCTCCCCCCCTCAGTCCAGGTTTCAAATATGTCCATCCCATTGCGTGGTGCACATTGCACTCTCTGTGTACACATATACCCGTCCCCTCCTCCCTCCTCCCCCCTCCCCCCTGCCAAATATCTAATAGATGCAATTCTTATATATGCACTTATGTGTTGATCTGTTAATACCAATTTGATGGTGAGTACATGTGGTGCTTATTTTTCCATTCTTGGGATACCTCGCTTAGTAGAATGTGTT
>CAUYSK010125914.1:0-12106 GCA_963575035.1 Avahi laniger
CTCAGATAAGTGTTTAATGTAAAGAGACAAACTTGTATTTAAATTCTAGCACCACTCCTTCCCTACATTTGGATGATTTACATAAACTTTACCAACTTTTTTTAATTTCAGGATATTGTGGGGGTACAAACATTTTGGTTACATGTAATGACTTCGTCTCAACCACGCCAGGATTAGAGAACTGCCCTTCCCCCAAACAATGCTCACCAACATTTTTTTAATGTTTATGATAGAAACCCCCTACCTCATTCCTGTTTTTTTCATGAAAATATTTCTTTTGGAAATATAGATGATGTTTTAAACTAAGTCCACAGTTTTATTTGTGGAAGAGTCATTAAAAATTAGATTTGGAAAGCTATGAATGAATATTTTGTATTTCAGTTGCTGTGTATTTCCCCTTGATCTGCTATTTCTTCTTAAATAATCTCTTCTGGAGAATAACTAAGACATTGATTGCTTATTTTCTCAAAATATCATTTAACATTTAACATTTAACATCTGTAAAGGCAGATAACATTAAATTTTAGAAAAAATTAGGATCTCTAACTTTGTGGCAGAACTGGAGCACTCAGTGTAAAGACTCCACCCACTCACAAGTTCTCATGACTTGTGGGAATGAAATATGGGGAAAAGATGAGAGAATTTAATAATCTTTAAAATGTGGCTCACAATGCTTTGCAAGATGTCTTCAGCACCATACTCATGGGTCTCATTTAATTACAGCTTCTCCCAAATCCAATAAATTGCCAAGACTTGTCAATTCCACCTCTTACACTTGCTGAAGGTTTTTATTATTTCAGGCTCATTACTGCTACCCTATGTAGACATTTTCCTTCAGGTGACTCTGCTCAGACTTATAGCACAAAGGTACCTCCTACTTTTCACTCAAAAAATGTTCCCCTGGCTTCCTATGCTCAACCTTGTCTATCCACCCTCATTTTTTTTCATTCTTTTCTTTGTAACTAGTAATAAAGACTTTATTTCCCCCTCTGAAAACACTAGACTAAGCTCTTTCTAGACTTTAAGGCTTCTTGCACACTGTTCCCCATGCTGGGTATTTAGTTCACCTGCTTCTCAACTTCTGCTTAAAGGCACCTGCCTCTGGAAAGTCTTTCATGACCCTGTTAGACCAGATTATTAATATAATACCTCATATCCCTGCTACATGTCACCCCAGTATTTCCAATCATTTTATATCTGTATCTTTTTGTCACAATATTTTAATTTCTTTCTCCTCCCTTCCCCTCTAGACAATAAACTCTCTGAGGCAAGGATCCTGTCTTTTTAAGTGACATTCAATGTCTAGTGCAGTGCCTGAGACTACGGTCAACAACTAAGGACAACTATTTGATGAAAAAAACAAGATGCAAAAATTATCCCTTATGAACATTGATGCAAAAATCCTCAACAAAATACTGGCAAGTCAAATTCAACAGTGCATCAAAACAATAATTCACCATGATCAAGTGGCTTCTATCTGAGGCATGCAAGAATGTTTCAACACATACAAATTAATAAATGTGATAAACAGAAGCAAAAACAAAGACCATATATGATCATCTCAACAGATGCAGAAAAAGCATTTGATAAAACCAAGCATCCTTTCATGATAAAAACCCTCAAGCACTAGCCATAGAAAAAGCATACCTCTAAATTATAAAAGCTATTTATAACAAACCCACAGCCAACATCATAGTGAATGGAGAAAAGTTTGAAAGCTAAGACTGCAACAAGGCTGTCCACTGTCATCATTTCTATTCAACATAATACTGGAAGTCCTAGCCAGTGCAATCAGGCAAGACGAAGAAATAAAGGGCATCCACACCAGAAATAAAGAGATCAAACTATCCCTGTTTGAAGATGGTATAATCTTATATCTAGGAAACTCTAAAGACTGTACCAAAAGAATTGATAAATAAATTCAAGAAAGTCTCAGATTACAAAATCAATATACACAAATCAGTAGCATATCTATAGACTAATAACAGTCATGTTGAGAGCCAAATCAATGACTTGATACCATTTACAATAACTTCAAAAATATATATATACTTAGGACTATACTTAGCCAAGAAGTTAAAAGATCTTTACAAGGAGAACTGCAAAACACTGACAAAAGAAGTCATAGATGACACAAACAAATGGAAAATCATACCATGCTCATGTATTCATGGAATCAACATTATTACAGTGTCCATTCTACCCAAAGCAATTTACAAATTCAATACAATTCCCATCAATATACCAATGTCTTATTTCACAGATCTAGAAAAAATAATCTAAGCTTCATCAGAACCAAAAATAGCCTGAATAGCCAAAGTAATCTTAAGTAAAAAGAACAAATATGGAGGCATCACATTACCTGACTTCAAATTATACTCAAGGTTATAGTGACAAAAGCAGCATGGTTCTGGTGTAAAAGTACAGACATAAACCAATGGAACAGCATAGAGAACCTAGAAATAAAACGATGAAGTTACAATCAACTGATCTTAAACAAAGCAAACAAAAATATACACTGGGGAAGAGACACCCAATTCAATAGATGGTGCTTAAAAAATTGTATAGCCATATGCAGAGAATGAGACAGGACTCCTATCTCTCATCATAAACAGAAATTTATTCAAGGTGGATTAAAGACTTAAGGCATGAAATCATAAAAATTCTAGATAAAAATGTAGCAAAAACTCTTCTAGACACAGGCCTAGGCAAAGAATTTATAACCAAGACTCCAAAGGCAAATAAAGCAGAAGCAAAAATAAATTAATGGAACTTAACTGAATTAAAAAGCTTCTGCACAGTAAAGGAAATAATCATCAGAGTAAACAGGCAACTTACAGATTGGTAGAAAATATTTGTAAACTATACATTTGTCAAAGGATAATATCCAGAATCTACAAAAAAGTCAAATAAATCAGCAGGAAAAAAACAAATCACCCTATCAAAACATGAGCAAAACACATGAACAGAATTTTTTCAAAAGAAAATAGACAAATGGTTAACAAATATATGAAAAAATGTTCAACATCACTAATCTTTAGTAAATTAAAACCACAATGATATAACCTTACCCCTGTCAGAATGACCATTATTAAAAAGTCAAAAACAACAGATGTTGGTGTGAATGTAGAGAAAAAAGAATGCTTATACACTGTTGATGGGACTGCAAACTAGTACAACCTCTATAGAAAACAGTATGGAGATTCCTCAAAGAAATAAATGTAGACCTACCATTCAATCCAGTAATCCCACTACTGGGCCTGTCCCCAAAAGAAAAGAAATTAGTTTATGTAAAAAACAATTACTCTCAAATGTTTATCAGTGCACAATACACAATTACAAAGATATAGAATCAAGCTAAGTGCCCATTAATTCATCAGAATATAAAGGAAATGGGGTACTACTAAGCCATAAAAAGAAATGAAATAATGTCCCTTGCAGTAATATCGATGGAATTGGAGACATTATCCTAAGTCAAGTATCTCAGTAATGGAAAAACAAGCATCACATGTTCTCATTACTAACCACTGTTAAGATCACAGTGAACCCATGAAATAAACGTGTTTTCATTAATAAGTGAGAGATAAACAATGGGTACATACAAGCACAAACAGCCATAAAGAGCATGGGAAATTGTAATAAGAATGGAGAGGTTGGGAGGGTGATAGATAAAACTTTACCTATTGAGTACAATGAATGCTGTCCTGGTGGCAGGTACAATGAAAGCCCTGACTTCAGTATTGTACAATGTATCCATGTAACAAAAACATTTGTACCCTCTTAATATTTTGAAATAAAAATAAAAAGCTCGGATTTTCTCTTTCAGATTATTTGTTACTTGGTTCAAGTATTTTCTCAATTATTTCTCTCAAATTGAATTCATTATGTTATTGCACACAATATCAGTCATCTTCCCTGTAAGATGATGACATTGTCAGTAAGTATAGGATTTGAAGGATAGATACATTTTTTTTGTTAGTAGTCAGCAAATGTTATATTACCCCATTCCAGTTTCAAGTGTTAAAAAATGAGAAATTTGATGACAGTCCTTTTTTTATAAGTAACTTTTTATTTTTATTATTGATGATAATATTGACAATAATATAACTTATTAATATGGTATAGAAACTTGAATATTTGAAAATTTGTCACAATATGACTAGGTATATTTTTTTTTATTGATACAACTTAAAACCAGATAGGTACATTCATGTCCTGACATATCCCTTTTCATTATTTGTTTACCATTACCTATCCCTCATCTATTCTTTGTTCTCCCCCTCAAAATATTATTAGCCTGTTAAGTTTTCTGTATTTCCCTTCCATGTGTCTTCTTTTTTTCTCATATGTTCTCTATGTTAGTATTTTTATTCTGCTCTTGGAATTTTTTTATATATTTTGAGCTACCAGTTTGGATAACAACGGTGACCATCTTCTTAATTTGTTTGACAACAATGACCATGCTCTTTTCATAACATAAATGTCATATTTGTCTATTTAACCTTCGGAATTCCCTTTGGTGCTATTTTTGATTGGTTTTTGTTTTTAATTAGTCTTCGTCATCTGCTCTTATATGCCAAAATTGTGTAAGATCTCTTTAGCCACTGGGCCTACTCAAACATATGTTATTGTTCTTTGCTGACTCACTGGGCCTGAGATTTGGTTCTTGTATTGCCCAATCTTTTAGTAGGTGGAGAGTGAAAGATTCTTTCTTGCTATGGACCAACAGAAATAAGAACGACATGTCCTTGGAACATGAAACATTCTCCTGAGACTGCATTCCTCTAAACTTTCCTAAACTTTTCCTAATCCCAGATGTAACCTCATATCTTAATGTGCTTCTTCATTTCTTTATTGGTCACACTGGTTTGGGAGAGAATAGGGTGAGCTTTAGTCTCTGTAGTCAGAAATGTCGGATAGCTGTGGCCAAGTCTTCCCAGGATCCTTGACTTTGAGGGCCTCCTATCTGTGCTGCTTCACTCAGGTGCCACAAAGTTCATCCAGGTCATGGAGGAGAAAGCCATGTATAATTTCTATCTCAAGTACCACAGAACAAACATCCTTCTTTGCCCCATGATACCTGTAATCCCAGTTCATCTTTTGGCTTAGGCATGGCATATAGGCTATTATTCTCAATGGTGGAAAGGAAGCTGAATTCTCATAATTCATCTTCCTGGAACCCTCTACAACTCGTGGTGGACTCTTCCAAGTGGTTCATTTCTCCATGCTTTCATCTCAAGTTTTCTAGAAGCAAGGATACTCCCTCATTGCTTTGTATTTAATTTGTTCTCTTTACCCAGACCCTTCAGCTTGTGTTCAAGGACTTTTTGAATATTTCTTTCAGATTCTCTTGATTATCCAACCATATGCCACCCTGAGATTGTTTGGTATATCAGTTAAAGCTCTTTTTGGATTAAGTGAGGAATCAAGTTAGTGATTCACTAATTTAACTATACAAATTTCCAGAAAAACTTTTACTTGCTTCAAATCATGTGATTTTCTTTTTAATTAGAAAACAGGATTGTATACACATATGCCTACATCGAGCTTCCAATATTTTTAGGAGGTATTTTAAATGCATATTATGTCTTCCCAAATCACCCTTAATAAGCTTTAAATGTCACTCTTGGAAACACAACATGACTGCACTGTCTACATAAACTTCTTTATAATCTTTGGTGCTGAATCTGTAGGTCTTTTAGGATTATTCTTTTGCTGACATTTGTAATTAATTAATTAGGCCATCAGTGGATGTTCTATGAATGTACACACACATAACAAATGTTGCAAAAAACAAAATGTACAAGTACAAGCTCTTTTGCTTGTATACTGCAAACAAATAAAATGTGATCAGTTCAAATTAAATTATTTTATCCACTCAGTATGACTTTTAAAAGAAAATATACCCAAGTAGCTTATTAAAATGAAATACTTTGATGAGTCTTGGTGTTACATTTTCAATATCTCATTTTATTGTCTAAGGTAAAAAATAATGCACAAAATAAATAACTAATAATGATAAAATAAGATTTATTAAACATTTGTTCTGTGTCAGGTAGTATTTCAGATGCATTGTATCCTCTAATTAGCAGTGAGTTACTATTATTTTTCTCATTTTATTGATAAGAACACTAGTGTGTAGAAAAGTTAAGAAAGTTGTTCAAAATCTGACAAATAATGACTGATGTTGTCCAATTTTAAAGCTATGTTTGTCCGAATCCATGTCTCACTTATTTAAGTATAATATGTCACTAGGAAATTTTAAGTTTAGTTATGAATATTTATGTAAAGAGGAGACTATACTTAAGGAGTACATTTTAAAAGAGATGTGATATATTAGAACTTAGGATATCAGATCTTAGGATATTAGAACTTTTGATACCTGATCGAAAAGATTTTGGAGACCCCAGACATCCAAACTGTATGTGCAGAGCATGCCATTTTCTGCTCCACTTGGAATAAAAATTCCAAGATATTACACAATTTTTTTTACAACTCAGCCTAGGGAATAGTTCCCAGTCAACGATTGTGATGAACATTGTATATGAATGTGGAAATATTGCAAAATGTGCTAGAAAACTGCAGGGTCAAAACCTAGGTATTTGTAAGGCTGTGAAAACTGACATTGTCAAGAAGAACTGAATGAGTTTGGATTAAGAAAAAATACATATTTGTAGCAAAAATGAACAGGAACTTACATAGAGTAGTCATTCAATAAACTTTGTTGAGATATGAGAGTGATGTTTTTAATAGTATAACAATACTAATGTTTGTTTTAAAGAAATTTACTTCTGAACATGTTTCTTCTTTAACCTTAGGTCAATATTCAGATAAATGTCTGAGTTCATTCACTGAGTCCCTACTGCACACTGGGACTTCTCTAGGCATGATCCCATTTTTCGTCTTCTTAAATTACCTCTCTTATGCATATATTAAAAATCTTGTAAGAACACATTAACATTCCTATTTCTGCAAACTAGCAGATTCACAGAAAATAAATTTGGCCGGTGAAGAGAGAACATTATTCTATGCGTTGCAGAAAGGGACAATGAGATGTCATCATAATCCAGAATTTATACTGATATACAATATAGTCAGTCCCCTGCCTCGTTACTAGCTCCCCGACCCTGACAGTTTCTACTGCCACCCACCTCGTTATTGTCAGCCCCACTGATAAGAAATAGTAGCTCACAGTATTCAGCTAATCTGGCCCTCCTTATGCTGACAGTGAAGCTATCACACAGATTATATACTTTGGCTTCAATTACCATGTGTTTCCCTCCACAAACATGTAAACTAAGTGCGTGGTGCAGAATTGCTCCAGTCCAAATGCAAGTAACATGAAAACACTACTGAGGGTTATTGTCTTAAAAAAGAAATGATGTCTACTTAATATTATTCTGTGTCAAATTCTTATGTTTAACCATAGGTTTGGAAATAAGCCAGAAACCAAAGATCTACAAATAGCAAATCGTGCAGTTGAAAAAACAATAAAAGTCTTCTTCCCCTATTCAATTTTTATAATTGTATTCATTTGTCTCAAAGGTAATAAGCTACCTAAGCTACTTGAGAAAGAGCACTATAGCTTATTTTAATAGCAACAAATTTATTCAATATATGAATGTACAAATGTATATCCAGTCATGTGTTGCTTAACAATGGCAATATGTTCTGAGAAATGAGTCATCAGGCAATTTTGCCTTTGTGTAAACATCACAGAGTGTACTGTAATGTGTTGCTTAATGACAAAGATTCATTCTGAGAAATGCATTTTTAGGCAAGTTCATCATTGTGCGAACATGATAGAGCGTACTTACACAAATGTAGATTTTACAGCCTGTTACACACGTAGGCCTATGTGATATGGCCTTTTACTCCTAGGCTACAAATCTGTACAGCAAATTTCTGTGCTGAATACTATAGGCAACTGTAACATAGTGGTAAGTATTTGAGTATTTAAACATATCTAAAGAAAGAAAAAGTACAGTAAAAATATGGTATAATCTTATGAAACCATCATTGTATATAAAGTCCATCATTGATCAAAACGTCATTATGTGGCACATGACTATATGTGTATGTGTGTGCATGTGTGTGCACACACATATATTCTCACATATATATACACACATAATAGCAAAATTATCTGAATATACCTAAAATAGCCCACACAAGCAAAGAGAAATTATTGAAAAATGAGCCTTAGTATACCCGATTTATAAACAGCTTTTTAAAATTTATTTATTTATATCCTTTGAACATCCAACACTTGCTTTCTTTCTTTTTGATTCTCTGAACTCCAAAATGTGAGAGAAATAAATCCACATCCATAATAATTGTGCTACATAGGACCAGAAAACTCGTAAATTTGATCAAAATTAATTGTATAGTAAATCTGAAGAGTGTGGATAAAAAGTAAAAACATTCTAAAGCCAGATGGATGAGAAAGATATGCCAAAGACAAGGAGAGGGATCAGGAGAGGAAATTGAACATGATTGCTGGCAAGCACACTAGCAAAGCCTGATACAGGGAAGAGCAGTATAATCTTTCTGTTGTTATGGATATCAAGTTTTTTAAAAAGTTACAGAAATTTACAGTGTTTATTTTTTGTTTTGTTTATATTTTTAAATTGAATTATTTATTTGTAAGTTTGTTACACAAAATAACATGATTAATTTTGAATTATCATAGATCTTTATAGAAAAATCTGAATTCTCAATACCAGGAGAAACACATAAAAAATTTTAAACATGATTAGCATCATAATTTTCATTATAATCAAGTTTATCATTTGATTCAAGAATGGTAAAAGATTTTATGACTTACTTAAAACACTGCATAGTAATTTTTTTCTCTGTCAATCTATATGACATAATATTGTATTTGATTGCTTTATTTTGGTTTGGGTCTTGAATTGCAGTTATCTTTCTATTAAAATAACTACAATTCTTATAAAAATGAAGTATTTATACTTCTAAAGACATAAAAATATTTCTCACTTCTCTATGACAGGGTCATGATCTTCATTTTTTAATGTTTAGTATTTAACCATTTGAAATATATAGTATAGTGCTAAGTATAAACAAGCTTTATCAGTTGCTCTGGATTATGATGAATGAGAATAGACCAAACAGAAGAAAGAGTCCTAAAGATTCTGAGGATCTTAAAAGAGGAGCAAGTTTCCCGGCAACTCTGAAAGGAGAGAGAAGTTAAAACAGTTAATTTATTGCCGTGAGTTCTCACTGAAGAAATTTTTCAGTAAGAGAAAAGAACACTTATACATTGTTGGTAGAACTTTAAATTAGTACAACCTCTATGGAAAACAGAATGAAGCAAAGAATTAAAAGTAGAACTACCGTTCGATCCAGAAATCCCACTATTGAGTATCTACCCAAAGGAAAATAAGTCATTTTATCAAAAAAATACCTGCGCTCAAATGTTTATTGCAGCACAATTCACAATTGCAAAGATGTGAAATCAACCCAAGTGCCTTTCAATTCATGAATGGTTTAACAGAATGTAGTATATGCATACCATGGAGTATGCGTATACGCAGCTATAAAAGGATGAATTAATGCCTTTTGCAACAATTTGGTTGGAACTGGAGACCATTATCCTAAGTGAAGTATATAAAGAATGGATGAGCAAATACCACATGTACTTGCTATTAAATTGGGACTAACCTATGAGCACACATATGCACAGAGGGAAGTAGAACTCAGTGGAAATCAAGCAGGGGGCCCCAGGGGTGAGGGAAGGAGCAAAACCCTCCCTAATGGGTACAATGAACACTATTTGAGTGATAGGCATACTTACAGTCATGACTCAAGCATTACAAAAGCGTTCCATGAAACCAAAAACATTTGTGTCCCCACTAATATTTAAAATAAAAAATAATAAATAAAATAAATTTAAAAAAAGAAATACTTCCATCTTTGGATAAAATTATCTTTCATATATTTCTGGATTACAACCATCTAGTATAGTTCTAACATACATGACCATTCATGTGTGAAGATAAAATGCATAATACACAACTCTCACAGATGACAAAGATTCTAAGTTTTGGGCAAGTCACTTTGAAAAAGATCAATAGTAGAAACTTCATTTAAGTAAATATATCTGAAAATATCTTGTTTAGTTATTAAATGTGATTTTATATAATTAGAAAATACTTTAATAACCATGAAATATTTCTAAATATCCATCTGTGGCAGTTGGCAGTGAAAGCAAATATAAATTATAACTGTATTATAATTATTGGATTTTCCATTAGTCATCCCTACACAAATGTATTTTGTCATTTTTAAAAATTTCTCAGTTTTATAAATCATGCAATCAAATTTTCTAGAAATAGCTCATTTTATGTGGACATTAATGTAATCAAAGTAATTAACATAAATTTAAATATTAATAAAATATCTGAGTTATGGTTTTGTTAATCAGTACTATTTTCTCTCTAACCAATTCAATATTGATCAATAGGTCTCCTTTAAACACAGACAGGACAATAACAGTGCGTTATATCAGTAGATGTAGCATACTAAGGAAGAACATCCTTATTATAAGCCAAATGCTTATAATAAACATTGCTCTCATGATTACATGAGGCGACCAAATCAACATATTTAAAATTACATAATGGTTATATAATTAAAGCCTGTGTCATTTATATATACTAAATGTATTTAGGTTGAATCTTTTGTCATAAATTACTATATAGATAGAATTAATTTAGAAATCTCACCATGTTTTAAGATGAACTATCTCTTAAAATTGTGGACTGTTTGAAATTTGCCCACAATTACTTTCAAAGAAAGGATACCTTTCCTTATTTCACTTTGTGTATTCGCATACAGACCCCAGGTCAGCCCTTTCACTTTCTCAGCTTGCCCACCCATACACTGACCTGGAATTCAGCTCTGGCTGGACCGATCCTCATAAAGACAATAATATACATCTGGGCCCTGAAGAAACATTTGGTTTCATCTGGAATCTCTCCTGCTACTATTAGCTTGTCCAAAGCAATGGTGTGATTTGTTTTATTTCATTGTTCATTTCTTTTCATAAAAGGAGGCAGCAAAGAGGTCTAAAATGATCAATGATAACTATGCTTCCCTGTGGTTTAAAACCTTTTAATGGATTTGAATAAAAGAAAATACCCACTTCAAAAATAAATTTCCACATGGTTGTCACTTGGATATTTTTGTTCCTAATTTACCATTGTGATTTTATCAAGGCAATTCAGAAAATACTAAGACATGAAATAATAATATTTGTAAATTCAAAAGGAGATAAATTTTGAATATTCACTAGAGTGAATATTGAACTCTAATTCATTAACAATCATTACTATATTTACTTTCCATTTCCATTGGTTATTTCTTCAGACAAAATTAGAGAAATACTAATATGAACAAGATAGTTTCTTATTTATTTATTTTTTGGTGTATGTGTGTGCAATTGACATCCTTTTATTTTTAAAATGTTATGTAAGTGATTTGGTTGTTTATTATTTAAAATGATAAGAAGAAACAATATATTTGTGTGTATATTCGTGTGTGTGCTGTTTTTTTAGTGGGGAAAAGTTCAGTGTCACTCTCTATCATGTGATTCTGCAATCAGCAGATGTGCTTAAAGATTTGACTATATAAGCCTTCTCAAAATGCTCCAAGACAGCACAGCCAGGTGGCATATGCCACAATGTGTATACATTGTGATGCCCTTCAGCATTCAGCAAGGAGAATCCATCCTCCTTATACTGCATCATACTGTGACATATCCAGACAAATCAATATACATGCTAAAAACAAAATATGAAAGGAAACATTTGATTACATCGTCACACAGAAGCAATTAATTGTTCTAACATAATTAAACTTTTAATAGCTTAAGGAAATAAAGACAATTGGAAGTCTAGATATTTTAAAAATACATTCTAAAAGATTTATGTTTTCTTAGGACAGAAAACCATGATTTTTATGTTTTCTTCATCAAATAATTCTGTTGCAAAATTATTACTATTTGTATGAAGAAAGGGAAATCATTTTTGCCAGTCAGATAACAAATTTTTTAAAAAAATATGTCATCACGTTGTGTATAACT
>CAUYSK010125917.1:0-36485 GCA_963575035.1 Avahi laniger
TCTTTAAGAACTCCTAACACTGTATTTGGAATTGAAAAGTCCTTTCAGGCTTGTGCTGGGGCTGGGCATGGTTATTAATTCATTAGGGGATGGTGGATCCACTTTTAGGCTCCTCTGCCTTTCTCTGGTCCTGGGAGCCATGGAAAGAGAGGAGGAGGGGTGTGTGTGTGTGTGTTGGGTGGGGGAGACAGTGAAGGGAAGAGAGAGACAGGAAGACAAAGCCTGAGAGGGAGACGATGACATTAGAGGTGACATATAGCTATCATGAGCTTCCTCAGTCTGAGGGGAAGAATAATGAAGGGTTTTCCCTGCCTTCTACAGCCCGAGGACAACCCTATGGCCACAGCACCTTTTCTAATCCCATTTTCTGTGTGCTGCATGTCATAATCTGTAAGGCACTGGTTTCAGGTGAAAACACAATCCAAACAGTGACTAGGTCTTGTATTTATTTGCACTTTAAAACTACAGTGTGCAGGAAAACTTAACACTTAAAAAAAAAAAAAGCGAGAGGGACAGCAGCAAAACAGTACCATGGGTTTGTTGACATTAAAGCAGAGCCGCTGGACCCAGTGAGCCTTACATTTTAGTTTAACAGCATTTTTCCAGTGAGAGAAAAATGTGTGGTCTCTTTAAAAACTTTTTATAAAAATCTCTCCTTTTTGGAATATCTTTGTTCCAGGCTAGGGCCCTGCGTAAGTCTTTGTCCTAGAGTCTGCCTGACCCTAAGTAACCAGATGTCTGCAGGACCTGGAAAGACTACAGCAAAGTGATTCTGAGTGAGGATGAGACTGGACAATTTTCCTAGAGGCAGGGACCTGGGAAGCAGTATGTAGAAAACAGCAGGGTCATATACTGCGTGTTGTTTTGTACGTGAAGATGACAGGTACACCCAGTAGGAACAATCTGTACATGGAGCACATTGAAATAGCTACCTTAACTACTTTCCTCCACCAGCCTGGTGAGTAGAAGTCACTGGATGAAATGATTTTATCATTCTGTAAGGAGAAAGTTGATGGTTTAAAAGTGTGGAAAGTGCGTGTGTGTATTTTGAAGGTCTGAAGTACTCGTAAACTTCCTGGGAGTTAAAGGCAAAGAAAACCAGATAGGAACTGAGGTGACAGGATGATTAATTACTGGGATAGTAAGGAGGGGCCAAACAGGGGAACTGGAAAACAGGCAGATTTCTGGGAATAGCACTGGTGTCTGCCTGTCTGTTAAAGATGCTCCAGGCAGACCTAAAGAAAGAGAAACTACTGCAAAACGTGTAATCTGTTCATTTTACAGTGCCGATTAATCATTATAGCTGTAAATATGTCACTGTTAGAGAAAAATAGTGTGATTGTGGTTGGGAAAAAATCATTATTTAGACCTTTATCATTATAATTCTGTAAGTAATATGTTTACTGTTTTACTCCTTCTTCATTGTTTGGCCATTGAAGATGTGTTGAGAATTTATTATAACATTTTGTTATGAAATTGCATTTACTTTTTGCAAATGTAAAACAAAAATAATCACTTGTTTTGAGCTAGTTTAACTACCTGGGGAAGAGATTGTGATAAAGCATTAATAAATAATATTAATAATTTTTAATAAAATAGTTTAAAATAATTTGAAAAATAAAACATTTCTAAAGACGATGCTTTTAAGTGAACACTCAATTTAGCTTTAAAAATTCTCCTTATCCCATTGACCTACTTTCATTTTCCTGTGGCTAAGTTGGGTGCACCTCATTTCTTTGTTGGTTCACTTTTTAGGCTACAAATTTGCTTTGTGTAATTATGAAACAATTTCAAAAGAAAACATTTAGCTCTCTTCTGATGTAATAAGATTAGAGATCTTGGCTGATGATTAGAGAGTTGGTTTAAAAATCCACACATGTACATGCAACATCTTACAGTAATTGTGCCTATTAGAGCAGTAATAGGGGTCTTCTACTTAAAAAAAAAAAAGAATCAGAATATGGAGAAAAAGACTTGCTGACCTAACCAGTGAGCATGTAATAACTTGGTAAAAAAGGCTGTTTGATTGTTAAAATGCCTGGTTCCTGAAATTTTGTTATTGTCAGATCTGGCCTATTGACTCTGAGGGAGAATGTTGAGTTATTGTGATTCCAATAAAAATCATTTTTTTAAGGTCAGCATTTTTTCACTCAGATTATCATTTGGCTTTCATATTTAATAGAATTTACTAGTTCCCATTAGAATGTAATGATTTTTACCCTTTTCTATCTAGTGGTAATTCATGAAGAAAACAAAAGCATTACAGAGAAACCATTTCAGGTCATTTATCATTGTGTGTGTTTAATGGAATTTTGGCTCATTTAGTACATTTTCATTTCAGAAGAATTAATAGATACCCCAGCGGATAAATATACAGAATCACTCATATGCTTTGGCAAGCTAATTTTTTATTTAAATGATAATATTCTAGTAAGTTCTCAAGTCACTTAACCTCAGAATAATATGAATGGGCATAATTTTATAATTTCTGGTAAATTATGGATGCAGAATTTGGTCACATTTCAATGTCATCATTAACTGGTAGTATGATTTTGGATAATTCACTTAATTTTGTCAGACTTTAGATTTCTCATCTCTAAAATAAGGATGGGGAAGAGGGACTTCAAGGTCCCTCTTTTAATTCTATTTTTTAATTTTAAAATTTCATGATGCAGAAAGAATTTGCATGAACGTAACTGAATGTCTATGTAGAAAATCATAGTTACTTTGACAAGGTAATCAAATTAAACTGAACATTGATTTTCTTTGCAGGCACTCAGTAGTGTTGTTGAGAAGAAAGGTGAGATATCCTCCCAATGATTCTGACCATTTTATTTGGCCTTGCTTCATATTATCTGATAGTCACCTAAAAATAAGAGGAGATACTACATAGTAGCTTGCAGTAATTTAGAAAATAAAATCACAATTTTACTAGTTAGGAATCTATTGGTTGCAAGTACCCAAACTCCAGCTCAAATTACTTAAGCAAAATATGGAGAACTTAATAGAATATGTAGTCATCCACCCAAGGATAGGTCTAGCTTCAGGTAGACGTAGATTTAGGGTTTCAAATGATGTCCACAGGGCTTTGTATTTCTATCCCTCAGCTTCGTCTTCCTAATGGTTTAATTCTCGGACAGGCGGCTTCTCCTTAATGATAAGAAAGGAATCTCCTAGAACAGATTCCTTTGAATTTTGATCCAAAGGAAGAAAGACTCTCTCACAGCAAGATTATATCAAATCTGTTCAAATCCTCTGGCTTTTTTGAAGTTATATACTCAGTTAGTCATTGCAGTTGTGATGGGGATAGAGCATCTGTTTAGCCAGTTGTGAGTCACATGATCACCATGGCAGACAGGATTCATCCCACCGGAATCATGAGAAATGGGCTCTTAGAGAAAGACGATTCCGTTACTAAAAATCAGATGAACATGCTGACAAGACACAAAAAGATAACACATCTAACACAAGGCCTTAGATTGAAGAATTCTTTTGCAGTTGGAAAAATTTAGTTAAATAATTTATCAACACATAGACCAAAAAAAAAAAACAAACCACCTACAACAACTTGCAGTTGAAAGGCTTCAGCTTTTTCTTTAAACCATTCAATCAGGCAAATGTCAAGACCCTTCCCAAACTAATTTAGAATTGATCTGCTCAAGGATTCAGAAACTTTGCTTTATTCATAGATTTCTTTCTTTCTTTTAATAATCTATAGTGGTGAAGCTCCAAGGTGTTCAGGATGGGTACCTCGATTTTCTTGGTTGCTAACACATGTTGTTCCTAATATTTCTGCTCCATTACTATTTTATATAATAAAGGTAGAATTTGATATGATAGGAATGATTTGGTTTAATATACTCTTAAGTGACTTACGTCTACTTTTCCCCGGGCAGAAAAGTAGTTAAACAAGATTATTTTATTGCTAAACATTTGTGAACTAACCATTAACTGTTTATATGTTCACATTATAATCTAGTTAGAAGGAAGAGTAAAAATGAGTGTAGTGAAATTATGGAAGTCGTAAATACATTTTAGCCTTGCTTTCTTTTAATTCTCTCTATATAATTTGACACTTGGAAAAGCTATGAGGAACGTGAAAATGGAGTGAATATGTATCGCTTGGAGTTGGAAGTGAAAATAATCCTTACCTAATGAGTGTTCTGCTAACAGACTCAGCCCTGGTGTACAGCGAATACCAAGAGTATATTTAGTCCAGACTATGTGGTTTCGAGTTTTTAAAAAATACTCTTTGTTGATTTTTTTTATTATTAAGAAGGTAATGATTTTGTCCTGAATCTTTTTTGATATGAAAAAAATGAAAGCAATAAGTTTTTTTTTCCTGAAAGATGTTTTAAATAATGGAATTTCAAATGATGTCACTGTATTTTTTTAGATTATAAAAAAGTTATTGAATTTTAATCAATTATACAGAGCAAAGGCAAATTCAAGGGAGTTGTCTCCAGTGGAACAATAGCAAGGGCTTTCTGGACAATGATACCAAAAGTCAGGCTTCCATTAAGGTGACTGAAGTCCAACAGTTGCATGCTGTGGGCAATGGGTAGGAACTGTACCTTGGAGTTTTAATTGCTACTTTGCTCTAGGTCATGTCTTGCCGTTTCAATTAAATCTCTAGTGTAAAGAATCCCTGTCCCTTTCTCCTTGCATTTGATCACCTAATGGAAAGTAGCCTCTGCTCCTCAGGGAAATAATTTTGGGCAGTGTGAATCAACCTTTCTCTTTCTCTCTCACGCTTGCTCTTATTCTCTCTCAATCTCTCTTCTGTAAAATCTAATTTTAGCATAAATACAGCAAATCAAATGTAAAAAAAAAAAAAAAGAAAAGAATGGTGTCCATTTGCTCTTCATTACTGTTTTCAATGCAGAGTTTTTAACCAGCAAGGGGACAAATTTTGATTTAATAGTAACAGTTTTAAATTTAGGTATAGAAAAGGAAAAGTCAAGTGGAAATCTTAGTCTGGAAAGCACTAGGATCTATGTGGTCCCAACTTCTCCTACTGAGTGAAAACTATGATTTTGAAAAAAATCTTGGATTTTGCAATTGGAAGTCTCCATTGTCTTAACTGTATTATTTTAATTATGTAGACTCCCTGTGGGCACAGATATGAGCCTCAAAACAGTTGCAGTCTAGCACCGAAAGTGAGATGTGTACATAAATAATTCTAATGTTAGGTAGAATGTGATAAATTATTATAAGAAGTCTTATATTGACATGCTCTTTGGGAATTCAGAGAGAGGAGTGGTTATTTCCGTTGGAATGTGGGGCAGGGAACAGCAAAGGATTAGAACTGCAAAAAGAAAGACATTCAAGAAACTGATGACCTTCGAGCAAGACCTTGAAGGTTAACAAGGGCTTAATGAATACATAAAATTTCAGAAGCTCTGTAAGATTTCAGAAATACTGGGACGTAAGAAAAAAAATCTAGTGCAACACAACTATTATGAATCTAGTTAAATTCACTAAAATCATTTCTAAACATTTTCATGGAGGTTATATCAGCTTTTACTGAGTAAAGCCACTACTTTCTATGTGTGTGTATTTGTGTAGGTGGATATGCGTTTTAGAAGCCAGTATGTGGGTCGGATTGTCAAAGTCCATTTCAGATTTAATCTTCACAAGAAATTTTAATCTCTGCCTGCTCCAATCCTTTGCTAATTAACATTGCAGCCTCCCTGTTCTCCTACTCTTTGTGGTGAAGCAGGCCAGTGTTAGGAAACGAGGATGGTGTAGATAAGGAGATATTCTTACCATGTGGCACATGAGCAACTGATTTCTTTAAGCTGATGTCACTGAAATACTATTTTGTAAGTTAATTGTTATTGAGAAAAAATCGGGATCTTATAATTTATGATAAAATACTTTAAACAGCATGGAATTCGTCTCACTCTATTGACTCCAAGAAATCACATTTTGCTCAGATGAAATTCTGTGAGTCCTAAGAGTTTGGAATTTGGTTTAAAACTCATAAGTAGTGGATTTTGTAAAAATGTCAAATGAACTAAGCAAATGGATGAATCATTTCTTAATTGGGGTAAAATAAATAAATAAGAGAATACATCATAGTCTTGGGATAGCATCAGGAGTAACTAATTTGCTGGCTGCTTTTGAAAGAACAAGTAAGGTTCGAATTTGTAGTTAGGGGAAAAATGGTGTAGTTGAGTTTCATTAACTAGAGTTTAATTCATTATATACTATTGGAATTTCATTGGAACCATGTGAGAATGAGCAGGTAATGGTAACTCTGAAAAGGAATGATGAATGAAAAAAATGCCCTGATTACAGCCCTACTGCTTTGCGCTGCCTTGGCATAGATGGCTGCATGGTAGCTATGTTCAGAGACACTTAGGTTGGAACCATGCCCACCCTTCCCACTGAGATACAGATACGAACAAGTTACTCTTTGGGGATCTCATTTTCCTTACATATGAATTGGGCAGAATAAAAACTATTGTTTGGGGTTGTTTAAGGATAAATGAAATAGTGCATATATAATGCCAGGCATATAATTGATACTCTATAATTTATACATTTTATTATCATTGCTGTGTATTATCTTCAGAAGGAATTTTGAGGTCATCTTGGATCCTTAGAATAGTCATTGATGCTAAACTAAAATAAGGAAAAATTCAGAAAAGTCAATGCTACCAAGAGTGCCGTGAAACAAAATCTTACTCATTTCTGGTGGTGACAGTGCAAATTGGAACATCTCTTTTTGAAACGATTTAGCAATGTGTTGTCTATTGTATATGACTGCAGTACAAAAATGCACTATTTAAAAAGTGTGGGTTAGGAGAGTTGAGTGGGCAGAAGAAAGGGCTTTTAATGATCCACTGGGGAAAAGGGAGTCCAATGGATTTAGGAAATGTTTTTCTGGAAAACACTGGAACAAACTAGAGAAAAGATAGAAAAATGCCAACCTCCACTGAATTAAAACCTTTCCTCCCACTTTCAGCCTGTGTTGACAGCATGACCTAACTATTTGCAGAAGGCGGCAACAATAGCAGAGGACGGTACAGGTACCTGGAATGCTGGCAGGTGGAAACTGGGAGGAACCAACTCTGTGGTAGACGTTTTTCAACCAGCATCTGGGATTCAGTGTCCAGTGTGCCAAGGGAAGGAGTGAAAATACACCCTGATGAAAACCCGTCCTGAGTCAGCACATTCAGGACGTTCCACTATGAGGCCAGGGCCAGTCAACGGCACTGATCTCTAGGAGTCACGCGAGTGGGGGTGACTAGGTTTCCAGGCTCTGCCATCCTGACTTCTCGGGGCCTGTGCACAACCCACACACCTGTATGGGGCATGTGCCATCTAGCCTTTCTGTTCCTTCTACTTTTTATCATCACTTTTTGGTGTGAGAGCTTGCCCTTTATTATAATCATTCCCAGGATATTGGGAAAAGCTAGGGCAAGGTGTATACCATTTATCAACATTCCATGAAACTATTTATCTGGGAAAATACAGAAAAATGTAGATAGGGGGAGGTATCAGAGCAGCAAATCTAGAAGATGGTTCCACCTTTTTGCTGCAATAGTCCTAGGATCACACTACCAGATCTGGAAAGTATCTAGAAAATACATAAAGAAGTTAAAAAAGGTAAACATTTTACAGTAACATACATGCTAAAAGTGAGAAAATGTTTAAGTAAATTAGTAGAATGTTATACTTCTAATAAAAATTATAAATGTGAAAAATAACAATGTCATTTAATTTTATATGGGAAAAAGAAAGTATAATATTTTATGTATTACATAATAATAACAGTATGAAAAACATAAAACTCTTTTATATGAAGGGAATATACAATGAAGGGAATTTACAAAAATGAGAATACTTGTATTAAGCTTATGGGATACTCTTTCTATGTTAATTTTAAAATAATACAAGAACTTATTTATGGAGAATTTTTTTCTTCTAAGAGAAACTCTTTAATATGCCTGTGCCTTTTGAGAATTGGAAAGAGGAAAAGAGGAATTTAGGATTTTACTGGGAACATGATAAACTCTCTAGCTGAAGTTCCCAAGGGTGGGATTTATTTGAAAGTGAATTATAATTAAATAAGAAACTAGATGTATTCCCATGACTTAAGATTAAAAGCAGGGGAAAAAAACAAAAACCCCGAACTTCAAGATACGTGAAAGTTAATGATCTCACCATCATACTGACCAGATGTATTTATTTATGTCAGAGTATAAACAGGAATTGTAGATATTGGAAATACATAATATGCCTCATCTAATGTTTCTTTGGGACTTTTTCATCTTTTCCCTCTTCTATGTTTCTGAGACTATAAAGTCTAGTTTGGCATTGTTTTACTGTGTTGGTTTTCTCCTCCTTATTCATTAAAACAAAAAATGGTAGGAACACGTGTCAAAAGATCATGTTTCTTAACGAATATTCACCAACCTTTTTATTTTCCCAGTAGAGACCTCAGAGAAATCCAGCTATTAAGGGAAGTATATTTTCTAAGTCGTAAGGTCACAGGTAATCAAATAGAAAGTCTGGAGCCTGATACCTGATGCCACCAAGCCATTATGGTTATGGAAAGAGACATTTTATCTTTCCGACCAGATTTATCGGACTCACTTTTCACTTAGAATATACATGCCTGAAAAGCCCTCCTTCTCTTTCAAATGACTTTTTCTCTGATTCACTTTCAATCAAATAACTATGACAGCATTTTTTTTCTTTTTTCTTTTCATAAAGAAACCAGGGACTTTTCCCTTGAATCCAATAAAAGATACAAGAAACCTAAATAATTAGGTAGCAGACCTGAGAATTTGCCTAAATTAAGCCTTGGCAAGAACCATAAGGTTCCTCCACTTCTTTCTAGCTCTTTTCTCTGCATATTGTCCTGTTTCCTAATAGACTATAACCTCTGGTATGGCTCCTAAGGTAATTAATGTTGGAAATTTCCTTTAATTAGAGGTGATGATCTGAAGCCAAAAGACACTCAAAATGCAGTTAAGAATTAGGATATGGGGATCATTCCCCCTTTTAAAAAACAATTTGACATTTGGATACGTTCACTGTATTGAGAGTGTTTCTTAGAGTTTTTCATTCCTAACTATCTCCTGACTTAATGGGGAAGTACACTCATAAATATTTAGGGATAGATGCATTACATGCACACAAACTTTTAAAATGTTAACTTCTAAATAAATGTATTCAAACTTATAAAAGCATGTATACTTCATGGAAGACTATATTAAGGCTATATTCAATAATTCAACTACTTCAAGGCAGCCATCTAACAAAACTCAGGTCAAAACTTTTTATTTTAAAATGGAAAATATGTCAGTGAATTTCAATGCTAGTTTCAACCATGAAATTAAACAATATCCCAAAACAAATCATACAATGGATCTTATGAAAAAAATGTAATACGCTCTTTTCTACATTTTAGTATCACTATTTATTTTCTTTCTTGGAATCTGTGCTTCAAGGGTGATTGTTTGAATTATGTTTACAGCTAGCTAAAACGTACATCTTCTCTATTAATATAAGAACCAATAGAAAGAGGCAGTGGCAATGCTAATGTGAGCCGAGTCAGTGTTAACTTATTGATCAATTAGAGTAATTAAATCTATGTATATCTGACATTTTTTGAAAGCTATGTCCAAGCTTAACTAGTAAAAAAGAATGAATAGATTTTATTTCAATGGAAACACTACCACACCTATCCTTGGACTGTCTTCCAAGCATGTGAAGTTTGGCTAAAAGAAAGAGAAAAACAATTAGCTGACTCTGAATTGAAACTTAAGTAGTGTTGAGGAAATGAAATGACTGCTATTGAGAACAGAGCTCCCGTGGACTGCCTACTGTCCTAACTTGGGTGGTAAACACAGTCATGGATTTGGGAGTATCTCTTCCATCGGATAAGAAAGATTAGGGTCCTCTTTCCAAACTCCTCTGCATTAAAAAATTTCTTTTTGCTTCAGCCCCATTCCAGGGAAAGGAAGTCTTCAGTTTATTTTGAGTTTTAGGACAGAATCCAATAATCTCAAATAGTTTGTCATGTTTGTAGTATGTAAAAATTTATTTGAGAATAGGCAAGTTATTAATAAGTCTCTAAGGTCTCTGGCTTAGAGTTAACTTTTCATGCAGGGTCCAACTAAACTCCACCCAGTGGATGATGTTACCTCTTTATGCACAAATTATTAAACTCATAAATAATACGAACTGAAGTTGTCTGAACTTATCTTCTTAGAATCAGGGATGCATTGAAGGTTTTTTCCCCACTTGCTCTATTGCTCTCTATGGACTTTTTAGACTTATAGTGTGATTCTTAACTTGAGGTTCACTTCGCCCACATTTATCAAGAGCCTGCTCTTCGGTACTGTAGGTGCCAGGTACTCTGTCGGGTACTCCTGGTGGTTTGCAAAGTCATAGGCAAGGATGCTTGACAAAGATTCAAGAGCCCCACAGTAACCTTCTGAATTGAAGTGAAATGATTTTATGTTGAATTTTGACACACATGCAAAATATTTGTTTATTAATAGGAGGCTTCTGTTGTGTAATTTTGTTTTCTCATAGTTATAATATCATATGATTTTGTTATTGCAGAGCAGCATGCCTCAGTCACGAGCTGGTTTTCTTAAGCACATACAATATTCTTCTCCCGTATTGGTACAAGATGTTTCGAATGTACCAAGAATGTCTGGATTTGCATTTCCAGTTCCATAATTGGGTTATTTTTCATTGTTACAATGGATTCAGATGAAAATTCACATACCGAGCAAGCCAAAGGCAAAACTGGGGCATCTTATTTTTTGAAACTGAAAGTTCTCACCTCTTAGCTCTTTGCTGCTTGTTTGCTGATTATAGTAACTGAGTTGTAGGTCCAGCTGATGTTGCTACAAGGTTAAATTTTATGTTTAAATATTTTCCAAAGTGCATCAGGGATAGTAATTGAACTAACCTTTTCATTGATACACATTAATATAAAGCTTTGAGAAGAAGAGTATTCGGTACATAATACATACCTAATACATGTTTCCTATTATTATTAGTGAACATCTTTCTTTTTATGGTTTATCATGGCCCTGTGGGCATGTTATTTATCATAGAATGGAGGAGCCATCAAATGTATGGTTTTGTTCACTGATGTGTCCAAAACACATAGAAAAGTGCCGGGCAGAAAATAGGTATTCAATAATTTGTTAAATGAATGAGTACTGGATTGATCTCAATCAGGCTGCCTGCCTATCATCCCTGACTTTGACTTCAGCTTGACCCCACTAGGTCTGCAGATGTGGTGTGATCAAACATGCTCCAGGCAGATGCTTTTGATGCTCTTCTATGTTCCTTGGAGCTGTGATGGCAGCAGGTGTTCATTGACTTGGCTAGAAGTCATGATCAAGAGAATTCCTGCATTCATGCTTTTTGTGCAGAGAAAGCCTTGAAAACTCTGCACTTGATAGGAATTTTAATGAAGCCTTCCATTTTGGCTTCTATTGGCTACATTTCATTAAAGCTCTTTGCTTCTGGGAACTTTACATTACAGGTATTGTCTTGTTGGGAGAATTATAAACAAAATGATATGCATATTTAAGTTTATTTTTAAAATTTACCATTTTAATACCAGGAAGTTAAAACTTAGATAATAACAAATTCTTAAAGGATTTAACAGATCTGAAATCTATTCCAAAGCAAAGCTGGGAGCTTTTATCTTTCTAACTATGGCAAGTGAAGAGAAATTAAAAGTCATTTCAGGACAGATTTGTTTGGCAATTTAAGATGATGATGTTCTTCTGGTTCATATAGTATATGCTTTCTTGTAGCCCTTCAGGAATTAACTTATTGAATATTGAGAAGATAGCACAGCTAATTTGGTTTGGCTCATAAAAATACAAATTTCCTATTTCCTTTCTGATGCTTCTCAGTGAAACATATTTCACTTAGATGATTTTTTAAATACCGGTTTTCTCAAAAGTTTCCAAATTCTAGTCACTTGAGATTTATATGGCCTTTAAAGTCTAAGGAGTTTTGGATTTGTTTCATGTTCAAAATAAATCCTGGATTTATTTTATGGCTTCTTATAATCCCCTGTGATTATTTCTACTATTACACATTTACCAATTACTGTCCTTGTTTTCAAGTGAAGTTTTCATTTGTGAGTCAGTGGAGTAACATGATTACATTTATATGGTGTTTGGTACCTTGGCTTCTATTTTCCACTCCTTAACTGGTTTTTGTTCATGTTTATCACTAACTTTAATGTTCTTTGACCACAGTCATTAAGATTGCTAGATTTGCCATTTTGATCTTTAGTCTTAACACTTAAATCTTTCCATGTCCTGTGATAGTAAAGTGAAACCTTGCCTCATGTCTTGAACAGCTCACTATAAAACATGCGCTTCAAGGCAGAATGTGTTTACCTTGCTGAGTTTGCCTAGAGATAAGTATTATTCTTGTATGTTTTTGTCATTATGTCATTCCTAACTCATCTTAATCAATGTTTCTATTGCTTCATTGTTCCTATTGACTATGAAGAATGATCACACTGTATTATTTTGATCTATGTCTCACAGAGATTGTAAATTCCTTGAAGATATGGACCATACCTTTTCACCTTTATATCTTTAGTATATGGCTCAATAAATATAGATATTTATTCATATTTTTGTTGGATAAATAAACTAAAATGTGGCAAGGTAGTATTTGTTGCTTAAACCATGGAATCTACAGAGTAGTATGGAGTAAATAGCTATTACAAATATGTTAATATATGAATATTATTATATTTTTAAATATAAGAAATATGTAAGTATACAATTCATAGCACTGGTGAATTCTTGAAAAACAAGCTGGTCTTATCCTGCTTTCAAGAAGGATCAGTTTTAAAAATCTGATTTGAAATTATGCTGTTGTGAACCTCAGGTTTCATTTTATGGGATTATCTTATTGATGAGACTAATTTAAACTGAGGTTCTTATAGAATTATATTAAATATACTTTGTTTAGGTTCAAGACTAAACCACATTTTGCTGAATATTGTATTGTATCTCTTGTATATTAGCTAGCTTTATATAAGGTCCTTGTTGAGTTGTAGATTACTTTTAAATACCTCATTGGAAATATGTTCTATATTCTTTGATAACTATTTTGATAGTTAAGAAACACATTTTTTAAAAAGTTCATTAGGAAAGTGAGCTCCTAGATTATGAGGATCCGGATTTAAATATTGTGACAAGAATTACTTTTTCTGTATAATGATAGAGGGTGCCTGAAAGGCTTCTTAAATGCAATTATAGTCACTTATAATTCTCCAGGGCCTAAAAGAACTAAGCAAATACAATGTTTTTATTAAAAATAAAAATAAATTTACAGTTTTCATTTTCACCTAGGATGTAGAAAGCTGGAAAGTATGCCTCTATCACAAGGAGAAAAAGTCAGGTAAACTACAAAATCGTAACTTTTCTTGAGCCTATTAGAGAGTGGAGGTCACGAGGTAACCTAAATTTCAAAGAGTAACAAGTCCATGAAATGTAAACTAGCTCAACTACTGGGGGAAGGGTTAAGTGCCATATAATCAGGTAAGAAGACATAAGCAAAAATTTTCTATTTATTTATTTAGAAACAGGGTCTAACTCTGTCACCCAGGCTGGAGTGAAGTGGCGTGATCATAGTTCACTTCAGCCTTGAACACCTGGGCTCAAGTGATCTTCCTGCCTCAGCCTCCTGAGCAGCTGAGACTACAGGTGCCACCATGCCCAGCTAATATTTTTATTTTTTGTAGAGATGGTGTCTCACTGTGTTGCCCAGGCTGGTCTCGATCTCCTGGCCTCAAGTGATCCTCCTGCTTTGGCCTCCCAAAGTGCTGGAATTATAGGCATGAGCCATTGTGCCTGGCCAAAAATCAGCAAAAAGTTTAACCAATTGTTCAAGGCCAAGTGTGGGCTAGCATGCTAGTCTGAAACAAGTGGGCCATCTGTCTTATTCCATAGGAGATGTTAATAACAAAATACCATAAATTGGATAGTTTATAAACAACAGAAATTTATTTCTCATAGTTCTGGAGGTTTGGAAGTCCAAAATCAAGGTGCCAGCAGGTTTGGTGTCTGGTGAGGGCCCATTCCTCATAGATGACATCTTCTTTCTGCATTCCTCACATGGTGGAAGGGGCGTGTGAGCTCCCTTGGGCCTCTCTTATAAGGGCACTATTCCTATTCATGAGGACTCTTCCCTCATGACCTAATCACTTTCTGAAGGCCTCACTTCCTAATAGCATCACATTGGAGGTTAGGATTTCAACATATGAATTTGGAGGGGGGTACAAATATTCAGCCTATAGCACATTCACTAGAAAGATCTTTCCTATTAGCCTTCACTGGGTACTCATGAGGGCAGGGCAGGAAACTTGAGAGACCACCTTTCCCTGGAACACAGGCATGAAGGAAGTGATATGTGGCTGCTAGGGAGAGCTTCTTCCATCCTTTCCAGTTCTCTTCTCTCCTGTGAATAAAAAATCCTTAAGCCATTGAGGAGGGAGAACAAACACTTCCACTCAAAGGGCACAAAGAACAAGTATGGCTGGAAGAAAAATAGAAGAAAAAATTCTCTATTCCTGTGGGAGAACAGGGAAGCAGCCTGGGCTCTATATCCATCCCATAGTGATACCCAGCACTGGTCTTCTATCATTAGTGGAGGGCAGGAAATGCATACCAAAGATAAACCACAGATGCAATGCAGAGTTTGGGTGTCATGGGAAGAAGGGCAGAAATGCTGAAACTCTGCGTGAAGTCCAAGGAACACAGGGCCTACCTAAGTTAGAGGCTGAGCCAGGAAAGAAGGAGACTCTCCTAACAAAGCCTATCACTGAGTATCAAGCAGTGGCAGTCTACAGCCAGGGGTATGGCAGGAGCATGGAGAGAGACCTCTGTGATGTAGGTGTGTAGCAATGGCTTAAAGCTGAAGGTGGAGCATGGGCACTGAGAAAAATCACCTGGCATCCAGCTCCCAAGTAAGTATGAAGCAATAGCAGTTCACCACTAGAGAAATTTGAAGCCTGTGGTGTTCTAAAGGGAACCCAGACTCAGCTTATTATTTGATTGAATGAACTCAACCTCTCACTCAAATGGTTTGACAGAAGAGGGATATAAATACTATGCCTCAGCCTCTATGGTCCTATATGTAATGACTTCCACTCATGAAAAAATTACAAGACAATCACAAAAAGCAAAAAAGTACAACCCATTTTTAAGTGACAAGAGAATCAAAATATCTAGTTGCAGAGATAAGATGTTAGAACAATAAGGCAAGGACTTTAATTATAACAGTTATGTTAAAAGGAAAAGGTGGAAAACATGCATCTACAAATAGCAAATTTAAGAAGAAAGATGAAACTATAAGAAAGGGTCAAGTATAATTTCATCTCCAACAGAAAAATTCCTTTGACAGATTCATCAGTAGACATATAACTGACAAAAGAATGAGGGAACTTGAAGATAAGTCAATAGAAGTGACCTGCACTGAAACACAAAGGCAAAAAGAGTATTTTTTTTTTAAATAACAAAAGATAACACCCAAGAGTTGTAGGACAAATATTAGGGGTCTAATATATGTGTAATTGGAGTTCCAGAACAGAAAGAGAGAATAAGACAAATATTTGAAGAGATAAATACTGAGATCTCTACAAAAATAATAAAGGACATCAAACCACAAATCCAAGCTTAGAAAATTATAAGCAGAATAAATACCGCAAACAAACTAACAAATAAAAAAATCAAATGAATGTTAATGTTGAAACATCATAGTAATCATAAATAGATAATTAAGATAGCCAGAGAAAAAAGACACTGTACAACTTCAAACAAACAAAAGAACATTATAGTAGGTTTCTTGTTAGAAACTGTGAATGCCAGAAGACAATGGAGTGTCATCTTTAAAGTACTGGTTTTGTTTTGTTTTTAAATTTTGTTTTTAGATTAAATTCTATCCAGAATTTGATAACCAGTGATAATATCTTTCAAAAATTAAGGTTAAATAGAGACTTTTTATATAAAATTTTCTTAAAAAAATTTGAAACAAAAAGTGAGAAAATCCATTCCCAGTTGAGCTGCTCTATAAAAGCTATGGAAGAAAGTTCTTTGTGCAGGATTATGTTACCAGCTGGACATTAGGATTTACCAAAAAAAAAAAAGTACCAATAATGTTAAAAATAAAGTTAAATATAAAATACATTTTGAAATTATTTTACTCTAAAAGACAATTGACACTTTAAAGCAAAAATAGTAAAACTATACTGTAGGTTTTATCATATGTGTAAAAATAAAATATGAGATAAAGTGCGAATTATAGGAAAGAGGAACTGAAAATATACTGTTGTTTCTTTCATTGTATGTGAAGTAACAATATTTTAAAACAACATATGATAGTTAAAGATGTGTATTACCAACATTAAGACAACCACTAACATTTTTCAGAAGAGGATATAATTAATAAGCCAACTCCAGGGGGAAAATTTGAACAATAAAAAATATATAATTCAAATGATTGCAAAAAAAAAGGGAAAAAAGAACATGTGAGAAATTGAAAAGAACTAAAAAAAAAATAGACTTAAATCTCACCCTACTAATAATTACCTTAAAACTTATCTAGATACAGTGATTAAAAGCAGAGATTGTCAAATTAGCTAATAATGCAAAACCTAATTATATGCTATTTATAAGAAACTACTTTAATATAAAGATGTGGCTCTATTAAAAGTAAAAAGATAGAGAAAGATATACCATACAATCATGAATTTGAAGAAAGTGACCATGTTAAAATCAGACAAAATAGACTTCATTCCAGAAATATTATCAAGAATCAGGAGGGACATTACATTTTAATAAAGGTGTCAGTTCTTGAAGCCTACATAGCTTTTTAAAGGTGTATTTGGAGCACAGTAGGAATTCAAAATACATGAAGCAAAAATTGATGGAATTATTATCAATAATTATATTTACAGAGGTTAACATGCTTCTTTTAGTAATTAATGCAATGAGAGAAAATAACTAAAAATATAGAAGATGTAACAACACTATCAGCCAATTTGACTTAATGTAAATTGTACATTCATCAAAGTAGACCATATTCTGTACCATAAAATAAATCTCAAGTTTTAAAAAATTGAAGTTTCACAATTTCTTTGAAATTTTACAAAGTGTATTCTCTTCAAAGTCTTATAAAAAATTGAAATTTTACAAATTGTGTTCTCTAATTTAATTCCTAAGAATTAAATTCCTGAGAAATCAATAGCAGAAAGAAATCAATAACACAAATAAATTTTTAAAAAATGACAAAATATGTGATTAAACAGAATACTTTCTATATAACCTATGAATCAAAAGAGAAATTCACAAAGAAAATTAGAAAATGTTTGCAATAGAATGAATAAAAAATAAAATATTAAAAATTGGGTGTGCATAAACTTAGTGAATAAAAGAAAATTTGTAGGATTAAATTCTTATATTAATTTATTTTTATTTTTTTGTGTATCAGAGGTTTTGGTTTTTTGGTTACTATGGGGCTTACAAACAACATCTTATAATCTATTTTAAACCAATGACAACGGTAATAACAACCAAAAGGAAAAAAAAAACAAAGAGAAAACTAAAAATCTCTACACTGTAACCCCAACCCCCCCTGCTTTTTGACTTTTTTGTCTCTATATCTTTTTATATTGTATATCTCTTAAAAAGTTGTTGTAGTTATATTTTGATAGATTTACCTTTTAGTCTTCCTCCGAAAGATATGTGTGGTTTACACACTGTTACAGTGTTAGAGTATTCTGTATGTGTCCATGTACTTTCTTTCACCAGTGAGTTTTATACCATCAGAAGATTTCTTATTGCAAGTTAATGTCTTTTTATTTCATTTTGAAGAACTCTCTTTAGCATTTCTTGTAAGACAGGTCTGGTGTTGAGGAAATCCTTCAGCTTTTGGGAAACTCTTTACTTCTCCTTCATGTTTGAAGGGTAATTTTGTTGGATATAATATTCTAGGTTGGACATTTTTTTTCCATCAGCACTTTGAATATTTCATCCCACTCCCTTCTGGCCTGTAAGGGTTCTGCTGAGAAATCTGCTGCCAGGTGTATTGGAGCTCCTTTATTTGCTGCTTTTCTCTTGCTGCTTAAAGGATCCTTTCTTTATTGCTGAACTTTGAGAGTTTGATTATTATATGCCTTGAGTTAGTCTTATTTGGGTTGATTCTTCTTGGTGTTCTATGACTTTCTTGTACCTGGACATTCATATCTTTCTCCCTGTTTGGTAAGTTATTTATTATTATTTCTTTGAATGAACTTTTTACCCTAGTCTCTCTGCATCCTCTTTAAGCCCAACAAGTCTTAAATGTGCCCTTTGAGGCTATTTTATAGATCTTGTAGGCATGCTTCATTTTTCTTTATTTTTTTTTTTCCCCTGTGACTGTGTATATTCATGTAGCCTATCTTTGAGCCTACCAATTATTTCTTCTGCCTGATCGATTCTGGAGTTGAAAGACTCTGATGCATTTTTCAGTTTGTCAATTGAATTTTACAGCTCCAGAATTTCTGCTTGATTTTTTTTATTATTTCAATCTCTTTGTTAAATTTTTCTCTCAGAATTCTGAATTCCCTCTCTGTGTTATTTTGAAGATCACTGGGCTTCCTCAAAACAGCTGTTTTAAATTCCCTGAAAATTCACATATCTCCATCTTCAGGATTGGTTACTGGTCCCTTATTTATACTGTTTTGTGAGGTCATATTTTCCTGGATGTTCTTGATGCTTGTGGACATTTGTCAATGTCTGGGCATTGAAAAGATGGGTATTTACTCCAGTCTTCACAGTTAGGGTGCATTTGTATCCATCCTTCTTGTGAGGGCTGATTTTTTTTGGTTCTTATGAAGGTGCTGTCTTGTGTGGATAGTTTTATTTGGTATTTCTGTGAAGGGAGGATCACTGGAGGGTTCTATTAGACCATCTTGCTCCCAAATTAAAAATTTTTCTGAAACATTTTTTCCATTAGATATATGCCCAAACACCATCCTTCTCCCAAACTTTGTAACTTGACTGGTAATTGTGATGAATTGCTGGAGGCTGAGTATTCCACTAGCCAAGAGTGAAAAACTCTTGGGGGCCTCAATCATGGCCTCAGCCATATCCCTCCAGCTAAATTTTTATATTAAAAGCAATAACTTTTACATCAATATTAAAAAATGTCATCTCCATAAAGTAGAAAAAAAACAAATCCAAAGCATGCAAAATGAAGCCCAATCAAACAAGAAAATAGAAAGAAAACAAACACAAAAGAATAAGAGACAAATTGATCTATTAATAGAATTCAAAGATTGATCTAAAATTTAAGGATTTAATACTAACCAAAATCCCAACTGAGTTGGTTTTGTTGAGGGGGGATGGGTACTTGACAAGCAGACATTAAAATTTATATGGAAATGTAAAGGGTCTAGCATAGGCATGACACTGTGAAAGAGAAAAAGTGAGAATACGGTCTCTATTGGATATCAAGATGTATTATAAAAGCTATATTAGCTAAGCCCATATGGAATTGGTGCAAGAATTGATAAATTGGCTGATAAAATCAAATTAAGAATGTAAAACCAACCCTCACACTTGTGAATCCTTGATTTATGATAAAGCTGGCACTGTATAATAATGGGAAAAAGATATCAAGACTGCTAGGAAAAATTATGTGTCCACCCCAAAAAGAATAAATTGGGCCCCTACTTCATATTATATACAAAACTAACTTTAGACCTGCATGTTAAATACAAAACGGTAAATCTCTCAGAACTAATATCTGAGATTCCTTTATGATCTGCGTCATGGTAAGGAAGCAGTATTGAAAAATATTTCTTTGGGCTCTGATAAGAAGAGATCACTTTGGCCTAGGTAATTTAGAAAATTTTTTTGAAGAAGACGTGCGTTGAGCTGGGCCTTGAAGAATGGGTAGGATAAGAACAGGTAGAAATTACAGGGCAGGATATTCTAAGCACAAACAGAATACAGTCTTTGGGGAAGAGTGATTAAACTGGTTTGACTGGAGCAGAAAATCTTCAGTACTGAGAGAGCAGGTGGGGAAGATGACCAAGAGTTAAGAGTTACTGGGCTTCAAGTGCCAGATGAAGCAAGTGGTATTTATCCCATGGGGCGATGGAAATGAGGATGTAATGTGACACAAGTGATAACGTGGTGGCCGTGTCTAGTATGGATTGGAGTGAGGAAGTAAGAAGGGTGCAATTGATGTATCCAGCCCTGAATTGATAAGTACAGCAGCCTTCCCTAGAAAGGAATAATGTTCCTGATATTGTGAACAGGTCATTGAACATGGAGGTGAGTGAGGTGAGTCAAAGATAACTAAGATTTTAACTCAGGGTAACTGGAGGATTGGCTGGAGATGTTTAGTACAAAGAGGAACATAAGGGAGAAGAAGTTTGGAGAAAATAATAAATAAATTTGGGAAATGTCATGCTCAAGGAATGAGCAATATAGTCCAAGTAGAAATTAAATGGCCATTGGAAATGGAGATTTGGAGCTTGGGAAATAGATCAGGAGGGGAGATGTTTATTTATGTACATAAATGAATCTAAGGATGTTTGAAGCTGAAGTTATAGATGAGATCTCAGGGTAAGAATTTAAAGAGACTAACATAAGACTGGGGACTGAGTTTCGGGGAACACCCACATTTAGGAAGTGGAAGGAAAAGAGGAGGCAGCAAAGGAATCTGAGACGAGATGATTAGAAACATGTGAAAAACTAGCAGAGACTGGCTTTCAAGGAGAGGTGGTGTTAACAGTTTGAACTGCTACAAATTGGTAAAGAATGAAGGCAAGGCCCTTGGAGTTTGTGGTCAGGAGATGATGGATAACACCAGGAGCACAATTTCAGGGGCGTGGAGGAGAAAACCAAATCTTCAAGGTCCAAGCAGAGTGTATGGGAATTCATTCCAACACATTCTGAAACTCACATAGAGGAAACGAAATGTCATTTATCAGGCAATTAGTTTAAATTTATCTGCAAAGATGGAAGGAGACTTAGATATTATTTAGTTCAAAGTTAGTTATCTGACTACCTGGGCAACAAATGGGATCTCTGGGCCATGTCACACCAGCAGATATTTCTTGTTTGGGCAATAAAGTGCTTACAAATTGAATTAGTTGTGAACATTTAAAAAGGGAAGATTTTACATAAAAGCCCTTAATTCCTAGCTTCTCTTGAAAAAGTTGAAAATTTGGGTACTCTGGGCCTGTATTACTGCATACTATTGATAAACTGGAGTTGAGTAGCACGTGCCCCTTTGGAAGGGTATACATTCTTCACTTAGTCATGGTCCCCACTCTGCCTGGATCTCTCCGTTAGCTACCTGCTAGATTTTTATAGGTATTTGAGTTGGCAGAACATAATTAAGCCCAACTCCCTCATCATATAGACTAGGAGACTAAAGTCCAAAATGGAGAAGTGACTTGGCCCAGAAGTCACATATCTGCTCAGTGGAAGAATCTAATTCAGACCCTAAATCTCCTGATTCTTATTTTAGTAGGTCTCCTCCCCTATCTCACTGTTTCTCTGGCATAGTAGTCTCTTGAGGACAGGCCATGACATTCTGCCCCCCTTTCTGGATTCTAGTATTGCCAGATGACACCTATATGATTTGTTTGGCTCTGCCCTGACCAGGTTCTCAGTGCTTTTTCTGGGGTCCAGATGGTGACCAAAGATAATCTTTGGATAAGAGGGAAACTCTCCTGGTCACCAAGTCCAAGCTCACCCTTTGTAGAACTTTGGCATAAGGTGTAGCACATAAATTCCCCATACGGTTTCTTTTATGAAGATTTTTAAGCCTAAGTGGAACGATGTTAAACAATTACGATCACGCGCTGCCTCCCAAAGTAGAAAATTAAGTTCAGCTTGCTGAAATTAGTACCAGATCACACTCTCCAAGTCCCTCCATCCAGGATCTATTGTGGGTCTGTCAAGATAATTTGAGTATTGTGTTTGGATTTATATACTTTCTGCCTTAAGAACGTTGCATGGATAATGGATAATGGATAATGGTATCTCTTATTTTCCTTTATGATATGAAAAATTAACGAACCTTTCAAAAGCATTCCTTTGAAATTTAAAAGAGGCCAAAATGCTATATATATAAACTGCATTGTTAGCTGGAGCGTAATTAGTTTCAAACCCTCTCACTCAGAAAGGATTTTTGGAAAGCCTGCGGTAATGGCTGCATTAATTCCTTTCTCTCTCCCTACCACCCCGTATGAATAGGCTTGGCTTAAAAATAGAGGAGTTGGTTACATTTGACTATTGAATTTCAGGCAGACAGTGCCATTCTGCTTAATGATAAAGATATGGCAGCCCTGTGAAAATTTGAAAATAGGGCTATTTCGGTGAAGAATGATTCCTGAGATTAATTTTATTTTAGAGTGTTTCAAATTAGCCAATTCTTTTCTGAGCTTATTTTTTTTCATGTACTGTAATTCCTTACCAAACACAGTCTATGTTAGTCAGTATACAGTTAGCGTATGATTTTTTTTCCACCTTCGTCCTCTAGAGCTTCTGACTTAGTAGGGTGTGGTCTTGTCTAACAAGTTATCATTGATAATAGTTTTACAACCTGCTTTCCCACTGTGCAACTTAGGTGCCTGATGGGCAGGGCTGCCATGTCTTAAAAGTTCTATAATGTAGTCTCTACTACCCGTACTACTTTCTCTGTTGGTCAGGTTGGGCTCAGTGATGGTGCAGGAGTCAAGAAGCTCCAGAATTTCAGTGGCTTAGTAAATAAAGGTTCATTTCTTTTCAAATCACTGTCTGATACAGCTGAAGTTGTTCTCCTTCACCTTAAGAAGCTGCCATCTTCTGTGTGGTCTCCTCTGTTGCCTTCATGGACGATCCGGAACTGGATTTTATGAAATATGCATGAAAATGACATTCTTTCTACATATGTATCATTGGTCCAAATCTGGTCACTTGTACTTAACCCAAGTATAGGGAACACCTGGAGTTTTAGCCTTCCTTTTTTTCTGAGAAAAAGAAAACAGGATTCATAAAATTTACCCAATCTTACCATACTATGGAACTGAATATATCATCACTTTAAACTGTGAATGGCTATTTTGTTTTTTTAAACAAGTCTCTTCAGACAAAAGAGTTTTTTTTTTTTAGCTCTAGAATTCAATTCTATGATTTGACCAAGCAGGTGAGAAGATTACCACAGGAAAAACTTGTGTTCAAAGGGACCAGAGTCTCAAATATCATCTGTGCTAAGCATTTTCTAAACAAGAAAATAAAAGAACCTAAATGTGTATATGAATTTGTTAGAAAATCTTAATGTTTGTTTTAGCAAGAATTAGCATGTACTAATAAATGATAACCTTTCTCTATCCCAAGTTTGATCCCAACCAGTAAACTAAACTTCAAAACAATAACTTTTTTGAAGATTATTGAAATAATTTTATGATAAAAATAAATCTAACCAGTTCTGTAAGAAATAAGTAATATGCTTAATTGCCCCAGTATTTAAATATCAATTTTTTAAAAAGCTGATTTTGACTATCTGGGCCCCAGTTTCTGAGCAAAGAAAAAATGGCAATGATATTTTTCTTCTATGAAATTTATAATCTCATATTTTGGGAGTTACAAAATAGTAAATAGTTTAAAAATAAAATTTAAAAATGCATTTTATGAACATGAAAAGCACAGAAATTTTAGTTTGATGATTTCATTATCTTATGCAATAAAGAAAAATATCTATCAATATATTAAGTGTTTAGGTGTGCATGTGCATTATAAATTTTTAAAAGTAATGTGCTTACTAAATGGTGATTAAGTATTTTCAATAGCATGCACAATTAAGGATTAAGAATGTTATATTTCGATCCAAGAAAGATTTTGATTTTTCCGCTAGAGTAAAACAGGCTAAAATTTTCTATGGCTATAATTTTCTAATTTCTTTATTCTTGCTTTTACTTAAAAACATTCCTTATCATACCACTGCCTGAACTTATAATGGAGGATTTGTACTTATCATGTATGTTTATAATTAAGTTTGAGGAGGTCTCTTTTGATAAAAATGTGCTGCTGCTTTTCTGAATTGGTTATTTTGGAATCCTGACAAAACAAATCTATAGAAATCATTACTCTTAAATTTTAAAATTATTACTCAAAAATTTAAAATTACTGTATTCGATCCATTTCTCTAATAATTTTTAATTTTACATGGTATATATAATTTTTAATTATAGGTACATAATAGTATATTTTTATAGGGTACATGTGATGTTTTGATACAGGCATACGATGTGAATTAATGAAAACATGGTAATTGGGATATCCATCACTCCAGACATTTAACATTTCTTTGTAGTAGGAACACTCTGGTTTCACTCTTTAGATATTTTAGAGTATACCCTAACTTGTTGTTGATTATAGTCACTTTGTTGTGAGTATATCTAACTTAATTAGGTTGCATTATTTTATATTTTTACTTTGAAGGAAATCATAATTGTATTTATCTAAAGACCTTTAAAAATCAAGCTTTAACACTAAAATTTTCTGAATTAAAAAATAATGATGTTAGTAAAATTCCTTACCAATAGGTAATATTATAAAATAATATGCTTGAATAAGATTTAAATTTGTTTTAAAAATTAAAGTTACTAAACTTTAAATAAGAATTTAAATAATTTGGTATGACAATATATGGAATAGTACATTAAGATAAATAAGAAAATATTATACATGACAGAGGAGAGAAACCGGTAGCTCAGGAAAAAGGGAAAATAAATTGAAAAACTTTTATATTGGGACAAAATGAGATAAAATGAAGTTATATTTGAATTGGATATATCCAAAACTGTATGTTCTAAGAACCCACTTACCATTGCATGTAATTTGGTCTGTTATCAGACTCATATAATTCAAGTGTGAATTAAACATTGTGAAAGAGGTTAGATTATTATGATCCCATTACAATAGAAGTGGTCTTAGCTTGATTAACTGTAGCCTCAGAAGAATCATCCTTGGAAATAGAATGCAGAATCTCTATTGATAAGGTAAATTTTTAGCATTAGTTGGTTTTAGACTGATATGATCATTCTGGTTCTCTTGGTTAGGTGACTACAAATATGCGATCCTGGCATGAAGAAGTGGATATAGCTACCTTCTAAGGTAGGATACGTAAATTTGTTAATCCTATACACTAATCAAAAATTAATCAAAGGACGATTGAAGTCCTGTATAAGAACTTCATGAACCATCTTGCCCACTGGCAACAACTTCATATGCTGTTGTAAGTATGATTCAATATTCCCAAACAAACTCATTTATAAATTAAATTCACTAACCATTTCAAATAGTATTTAAAAATTTCATGTGTCTTATTTTCTCTGGTACTTCAAATGCCTGACAAGTCTGGCAAGCAACAACTTTCTAAGCAGTGAAGTCTAGTCTCACAATTCTAATACATCATGTTCATCATAGCTTTTATGGTCGTTACGTAAGTTGTATTTATAGAAGTATGGTAACGCATTACATTGCTTTGTGTATGCTTCAAATGTCAGGATGCATAAAATACTTAGAGAACCTCATTTAATACTATCCAGCAGTTGAATGATGCCACCAAATAGGAACTGTAGTCCACATGGAGATCAGTCTCTAAATTACAAGTATTCTTCACAAAATGTGGAATTTCTCTGAGTCTCTCAAGAGCAAATAATATGCTAAATAATTGGAAGGATATAATCAAATGACAGCCCGCTAAAATCAACTGCAGTGTTATTATGAATCTAGAACTTTTATTGTTATTGGGGCTATTAGTGAAGTTTTATTGAAAATAAAAATTCATAGTTGGCAGTACAATTGTCTCAATCATTGACATGGGGGTGTTGCAATATGGTAATTATAGAATAATGGCCAACAAAACAGATAAGAAAATGCCTCATCTTGTAAAAGCTTGTATGTGAATATCACTATGCAGGTGGAGAAGTATAGAATTCCAGCCACTTGAATAAGGCAGGATAGAGGTTAATTTTAATCTATAAGAGTTTGAATGCCTGACGAAGAATCTTATCAACTCTAAACAGCCAACAAAAAGTTGTAAATATTACTTCGACTTCCTAAGACTTGGTTTTCTTCTCTGTAAACACAGGAATAGTAATAACAACAGGATGTCATTCATAAAGGTGCTCAAAGGACAAGCGAACCATCTATATGGTGGGTTTAGTAGAGTACAGTAGCATGTAGTAAGTAAGTGTCCAGCTGCGGGTGCCCACAGTGATGATGGCTGTGGGTGGTAGCACAGTTGAGTAGTAAGTTAGGTGGGTCGAGCAAACACATTTCTTTTGCAGCAGAGAGGTGTGGTAGACTGTGCTATGTGTGACTCCCTTCCCATCTCTGCTTCCCTCAGAGAACTTGTCCTCTTTCATCTTCCTCCATCATTCTGCCAAGTCTCTTACTGTTTCTACTTTTCACAACATAAAATTAGTCAATATATTTTTGTTCAGATCCCTTTGTCCCCTGTCTTACTGATGCACCTCTTTCATCTTTTCTCCCTTCAGGTCCTGTTCATTTTTGTAGTAATTCTGATGAGTGTCATTTGGTTAAAGGTTTTTCTTCTGTTGGATCTTTGGTGGACATTAGGGATAACAAGAGCTTTTATTATTCCAATTGATTAAGAAACCTACAGTGACAACCAGGCAGTTCTAATGTTTGTTCTGTATTTATAAACTTACATTTCTCTGTCTCTGATTGTGGATTTTTGTTTTTCTAATTGATGAGCTGATCATTTCCATTTTAAACATATTAACATATTTTCTTTGTTTTCTAACATCCCCCAATGATCGAGCTATTTCTTCACATTGAATGCTATGTGAATGGTGCCCCCTGTAGTTGTGTGACTGCCCCATCCCAACCTTGCAGTCCTATTATGATACTCTGCAAAATCATATGAAACCTTATTACCGTGAGAGGATGTAAATGAATCATTAATTCCTAATATAGAGATATCGGAGAAATATTAATATAGAGGTATTCATATAATTTTGTGAAGCATATACATATGATTATTTTTTGCTTCTAAAACAACTGTAAGTCCACTGGACCCCATTTTTCTCAGCAAGGAAATAAAATTGGAGTCTTTGATAGTGTTACTATTCTTAGTATTAGTATATTGGTATTAGTATACAGATATACTAATATACTACTGTTATTAATAGTATGGTATTCTCCTTGACTTGTGGGTCTTGTTTATGACTGTATTCTTAGAGAACACCTTAGAGATCATAGGCAATTTTATTGAAAGTTTATCACTAATGTATAGCCAATCAAGAAACTTTTATGTGTTTTTTTCCTTCTTTATCTAAGAGTCAATAATTGATGCTCAATTAAAAATATTTGATCCAAAAAAAAGAGAAAGTTTATCAATATTGTTGGGGATCTCACTCAAAAACCCTTTTCCCTACATGACTTACCATATGTATAGTCCTGTGGGTGATTGCATCACAGAGAATAACAGTAATTATTATTTTAGGAGTTACATGTAGTGTCTTGAACAAAACTATTTGTAGATGACTATTAAAATGACTCATGTGGTCTTCAACTTCTACACTTGCTTGATATCAGCAACAGTTTCAGATGGTTAGTGTTAGTTCCTTTACAAACCACTTAGATATTTTTGTTTACAAACTTGCTAAGATGGTATGTAGCCTGCTCAGTCCAACTAAGCTCATAACATCTGAACTACTAAAGTAAGCATCTCAGAAAGTGGCTGTAGATGTATCCCAGCCTGCAAATTCTTTGCAGAAATAATCCAATTTGGGCTAATTCTTGCTGTCTCCACCACACTGTCATAATCAACCTCTTTTTACATTTTTTAGATGACTGGTTTAAGCAAACTCACAGAACACCAGCCTACTTTACATACATTCTATATTTTCCCTGTATCACAGATGACAATGAAACAAAACAAAACAAAATTTAAAAAAAGAAATTGTAAACATTTAATAAATTTCTTTTAAGTTTTAGGTTCACCCTGACTTCATTTAGGTTGAGGATAAATAAGTTTGTATCTGATTTGTGAATCCGTACCATAGCTCACTTTTGCATTCATAGGTTCTTGTATTGGTTGGTATTTAAAACATCAATACAAGAGCAAGTGTTACTGTAGCACCAACCATGTAGGACCCTTTCTCTTCAAGAGACTGAATAACATTGATTCATAATCCCCTATTTCATCACATAAAAGCTAAAGGTATCACAAGGACCTTATAATCTTACTTATGCTCCCAAGAAAACACTTGAAACATCCGCATTCTTTAAGGAGGTGTTTCCCCGGTAGATGGTGTGATGAGTTCTTGGTGTGTGTAGACATTGATCCAAGAAGCCCAGGCTGGCAGGGCATGACCCAGGCTGCCTGGACTCCCCTCATCCCCACCCCATGCTTTCCTCTCCTCTCCCAGCTAGTTACTTCTGGACACACATTGCCTTGTCTGTTTACCCTTGGGTATAAATACATACTATCATTTTCTCTAAGAACCATGACTTGGGAAACACCCTTTTAGGTGTTAATACCATCAGATCTAACTTTGTGTAGTCAGATAAATATGAAATTCTATGGATTGTTGATATATCCCAATCTGACAGGGACACTGGGACCAGCTGAGAGGATGAAGGCAGACTGCAGGGTGCTCTAGCTATCTGCAAATTAACGCAAATACTGCGCTTTATTCAAGTGTGACTGCTGAAGTGGATCTCTGAGCAAGGTGAATGTGGAAATAGCAGGAATCCTCCATGGTTCCCTCAATAAAACATTTTTTGGGACTTCTTTCTTAACACTGAGCTGGGGAGGGAACATAAGGATAAAGGTGTGTGGCCAGATGTAGGCTGATGACATCTATTATCTACGACATTTTTTCTGAGTCCTTAAAGGCAAAACCCTTAAATGAAATTTTTTGTCCAAAACTCACATTACCTTAAGTAAAGGTTTCTTTCTTTCTTTTTTTTTTTCTTTTTTTTTTTTGTGTCACCTGGGCTAGAGTGCCGTGGCGTCAGCCTAGCTCACAGCAACCTTAAACTCCTGGGCTCAAGCGATCTCCTGCCTTAGCCTCCCGAGCAGCTGGGACTACAGGTGCTTGCCATCATACCCAGCTAATTTTTTTTATTTCTATTTTAGTTGCTGGGCAAATTTTTTCTATTTTTTTTTTTTTTTAGTAGAGATGGGGTCTCACTCTTGCTCAGGCTGGTCTCGAACTTCTGACCTCAAGCAATCCTCCTGCCTCGGCCTCCCGGAGTGCTAGGATTACAGGTGTGGGCCACTGTGCTCAGCCTTAAGTAAAGATTTAACGCAATGCCACCACATAGTGATCTTCTGATGGGCCACAAAAATTATCACTTGTGTAATATTTTCCCTGAATTTGTCGTAGGATCATTTGCTCTCAGAGGGCCAGGTTCAATTGTTCAGCTGGGTAATAAAAAGTCATTAAGTCCATTAGTGTTTATTGTCTCCAGAAGTTGTAACTGAATATGTAAGTCTGGCTACAGAGCTGCTCAGAGTGTACCTGCCAATCTCATGCCTGTTGGTTTCCATTATTGCTTCATGTAATGAGATCTGTGGAGGTGCCCCTTCCAAGTAAACAAGTCAACTCTCATTTCTGTAAAACCTCCTTCAAGAAGTGATTGGTGGTGCCTTCTCCTTTCGTGGCTCATTGTTTGTCTTATGACAAATTATCAGTCAGGGTTGTTACGATCTTCTGATGCAATACTTTGAGTGAAATTAGTGATGAGAAAAAAGCTAAGAAATGAGTAAGTTCAGAGGTTCCCTGCATTTGTACAATCTCATGTGACAATGGCCAGGAGGGAGTCAGGTCTAATTGAAAACATTTTGGTAACATAAATTCTCGTGTTTTTGTGCTCTTGGGAAATTGTTACATGCCTAATACATTGTTATATATTTCAAGTTCTGTGTCATGATTTAATTGTAGTACCCAAATACTACCAAAAAACCCCCCCAAAACCCCAAAATCCAGCCAATGTTCGCAGATTGTTGCTATTATAGCCACATTCATTAGGAGGATCAACTTGCAATTATTGACAGTCTAAGTCCTTAGTCACAAAAACCAAGGGGTTGGCTTACTGGGAAGGTAGATGTATCATCTGTTCCCCCCCAGTATCTTAAGGACCACGAATCTGCCCATTCATTCTGAAGTACCAGGATTAATGGCCTAGTGGGCTAATTTACCACGTAGTTCTCTCCTTTTTAATAGTTTCCAATTAAATCGAGGAGGTCGATGCCCCTTCTTTTCAAATGCACACATTTTGCCATTAAACAAGCAGTCTCATCTATTAAGGCTGAAAGGGATCAAGCTATCCATGGAACACCATTGGCTGACAAAGGGCTCTCTCTAAGGGAGCGCAGCCTGGAGATGTCCCTTCGGAGCCTAAACATGAAGTGACTCTGGCTTCCGCAGGAATATAATTCGAACCACATCTATCATGCAGAATTACGTGCTTATTTCTTCACAAGGGGGTTATTTTGCATTGGGATTTGGTTTTTGGCCTCTGCCCCGGTGTGTACATTTCTGATGTGGAGAGCTTCGGCTATTTAAATTAATCTGTGCTTAAAGGAATGTGATAGAGGATGTGAGAGCATTTCTGGAATTCTTTGGAATGCTCTGGCTATTTGCAAGAACATTCAGGCTTCCAGCCTGATTGTTTTTGGCTGACAGGTGCTGACTTTCCTTTAGTTAATTATCAGTGTAAAAAGTGATGTACCATTCACAGCTATCTTTCTTTAATGGTAGAAAAACCTGGGTATGTTAGCCTCACTTAATGGCAACAGGTAACATTTGCTCAGCATTACTTTACTCCACGCGTGATTGTTCTAATGGTCATGACAAATTTTTGATGTAACTACAAATAGGATCATTTTACAGATATGGAAACTGAGGCTTTGAGAAGTTACACAATTATTCCAGGTGACACAACTAAAAAGTGTTAGTCAGTAGGGAGTCAGGTCTGGTTGACTTGGTAGCATAAATTCTTGTGTTTTTGTGCTCTGGGGAAATTCAGTGTCCAGACTTCCTTGATACCAAAGCTTGCGCCCACAATTTTTGAGGTTTGTAAATGTTTAGTGTATTAGAGGATGCAGCATATAAGCTTGTCATTTGCTGATTCTTCTGAGAAGCTAGTGATTCTTTCCTTTTGGGGAGTGGCTTGTTTTTGTTTGTTCTTGGTGTGTCAGCACAGCATATTAGCCTACATTCTTCAGAATGACTTTGATGTTCTGCTCAGGTAAATTAACCTGCTGTGTGCCCTGAGGGGGTGCTGTCTCCCTCCCCTGCCAGACATACTCTCTCTTATTCTGCATATCTAGTTCAGCTCTTGCCTTTGTTATGACACTTTTTTGAATCCCCAAGGTAGATCAGTCTCTCTCCCTTCTGTGCTCTTAACTCCTTTAGAGCACTGATCAGGTTATTGCATAATTATTAGCTTACATGTCTTCTTCCCTTCATTGGGCTCTAATCAACTCAAGGCAGAGGTATTACCTATTTATCTTTATGTTTCATGGTTGTGAATATACTCATAGGCACAGAAATGGTAAGGGGTCTGGGAAGATAGGAGAAATGACAGAGGAATTCTGCCATTTCACAAGATATTGATAATAACACCTCATTTCTATTACTCAGAAAATCACTTGATTTAATAGTCTGTATTTCTATGATAGAGGAATTAGTATATAATTAATAGGATGTGGTTTTGGAAGGACCTGAAGCTTATACATTTGGGGACACTTTCCTTAAAAAAAGAATACAAAATTATAAAATTGTATAAAAAGTAAATATTACAAACAAGAAATCACAAAAAGTTACCAATTAATAAAATCTGAGAAATACCACATACATCTTAAAATTCAGAAAAATAACATAATGTTATTAATATACTGCCTTGAATAATTTCAGATTACCTTTTTTGCCTACCTTTCTGGGCTACATTATTTTTTATCACCTCTGCATTAAATAATAATTTTGTACTATCTTCCTTAGAATGCAAAAAAATTTCAGTCTTTTCTCTAACTTGGTTGATTAAAATTTACTTATTATTAAAAATGTTGAAAAATTTGTTTCAGCTTTATAACTTGTTCCTAGTAATACCATGTGAATTTTTAGGGTTGCTATCAAATTTGGAAAGACTTGTCTCAAATTTCTTTCATATGCGAGCTGTATTGATTTGAAAGAATTTTCCACAGATGAGCTGCACCTTCTTGCCATGATGTTGTATAAGTTGGCAAAGCAGGCAATGAAAATATATTTCTTTTATAACTTTTTTTAAAAAGACCATTGGACATATTGATTTACATTATTTGTCTTTAAGTAGGAATCACCTTACTTCAAACTTTTTCCTGGGTTTCCTTAAAAATGTTAAATTCTGTGAGGAGGGTCAGAGAATGAGGAAGGTGACGTGGCCATTGTGGTTCACAACAGGGAGCTCTTGGTGGACTTATAAGACGTTGTTGTCCACGCATTTCAGTGTAGCGTTGGAGAGAGAAAGTCCATGTTTGTAGGTGAGAAGGAGAAACTAGGTGTTGAGGGAAAAAAATGGAGGGAGTAGGTATGGAATATCATAGAAAACTTTTGTAAAGTGAGGAAAGTAAAATGGTGAGAGAAAGACCAGTAAGACGGAATTAAAAAAAGATGAGGGAGAGAGCTGTTTGCATTTTTAAGAAAGAAGAGCTTGAACACAGATTCAGAAATGTGTCTAACCGGTTTTATATTGGCTGTAATGCAACTGCCCAGGAAGGCATGGTTTTTGGGAGAGTGGTAACCTGATGTCTATCACCAGTACATAGAAATATCCTCTCTAATAACTCATCACACACCTGTCAATCAGAAGTTTAGATAAATCGATGTTTTATGTTATTCAGCTTTTACCATCTTGCAGGGGAATATTAATGATGCATTCTATGAATGTTACACTTCATTTTTATGAGGTACTTTCCCATCTACCATCTCATTGGAGCATCATGGTTGTTACATTATTTATAAATAAATAAGTTATTTATGATTTATCGGAAAGAGATAAGACTTTAACATACCCAGGGAAAAATTCAGAAGAGAAGACAGTTATCAATTCTGGGAACTGAAAGAAATGGCATTGAAAGTACCTTCCCCCACTTGGCAGTGTGGGACTCAGGAACCAAGGGGGATACTTAGAGGGAATTTTTAAATAGTTTCTCTGTACTAGGCAGTGTATTTCTCCTCCCTCCTCTGTGTCACCTACAAAATGTTTAGAAAAACAAGATTCATTGTTCCGAGGCTTTTACATCAAAGGATTCTCCAGGGGGAATGAGCATGCTTTATTGTAAATAAGAAACACTTGGATAGCGAGTCAAACTGCAGATTGAAATTCAATAGAAACAAAGTGGGACAGGGAACTCAAAAGATGGGTTGAGTTCTGGATCCAGGTGGGTGTGGGTCATGGCTTGGAGGGTGAGGATCAGCACAGAGCTGATGTCTGCGATGTCTAGATTTCGACTGTTTCATCAAGGAGGTGTCTGAGCCTTAGAGAAATTAAATAACATGCATTTGGTGGCTTAGAGCTATTAATAGAAGTTGGTCCTGAGACTGGAATATTAGTCTTCAGGCCTCTAGTCCTACACTGTCTCTGTAACTGTGCCCTGAGGGACAGTATACCAATGAGAGGAAGAGTGTGGATTTTAGAGCCAGTCTTATTAGCTGTATTATCTTAGGCAAAATATTTAATCTCAGCATGCCTCAGTTTCCCCATTGGAAAATGGAGATGATTTGTCCTGAACTTCAACGAGTTACCATTGGGGAAGCACCAAGCAACTATCTGTAAAATAATTAAGCCGCTCTTTTCGCGTGACCTACCATGTGGAAGACAGTACTTTCTTAGTTTGCCTCTAGTGTGCACTTCATTGCCTACTCCCTGATGGTGTCCACGTGTCTGGTGTCTTCCCAGCTCTGATTTCACCGAGTCTCTTTCCACTTTGCAGGCTCCAGGAGAGGGTAGAGCAGCCCAGTGAGAGGCAGGCAGTATCTGCCTTCCATGCAAAGCCAGCAATACTGAGAAAGGGATGTTCTAGCTCATTCTGTTGCTTTGCTCTTGCTTACATTCGCAAAGACATTTGAGTTTCAGTTTTTAAATCTTCTGGTAGGAAATGATTTAAAATATCACCCAGGCACAAGAGAAAGTGGGCTTTTCTGTTTTGTTTTGTTTTTTCCCCTTGGACATTCTAGTATTCTACTCTAACTGGCCAGGAAATTTGCATCAAATTATTGCAAATCTGTAATGATTCCCTTTCCTCTCTCTTTTTCAATTGTTTTTCAGAGAAAAAGTATTCTTACTTGCCAAACGTGACAGCCCCTTTTATCTGTCCCATTTGTTAAAGGAAAACAGGCATGCATTTAAAAATCAGAACTTTTCTCTGTAATAATGTCCGGCAATTCTCAATTGCCTTGTTATTTTTGGATGACGTCATCCTTTTGCTGGCCTGTGATGTCACAGTACATGTGGGTGTTGTCAGCAGCTGTTAGCGAACCCATGGGGCAATGGGGTGTTGTCTCTTGTCTTTCTTTGTGTCACAAATTGAGAGGGTCTTCACAGACTTTTTCCGTTGGAAGCCATGACCACCCAAGCAAGCTACTGCTCACTCAGCCATAAAGGGATGTGGGGTAGGCTTATTATACCCGCTGCTGGGAGTGCAAATCTGTACCCTGGTTCTGTAGATAAACATGGCAATATGTATACATGCATATTGCAAATACATACATATTTCTTAAAAGTATGCAGTCCTTGATTTGGTAATTCCATTTCTAGGAATTCTTTATTTCTAAGGAAATACTAAATAAGGTACCAAGGTGTATAAACAAAGATGTTTATAAAAATGAGTTGTTTATAACAGCAAGAAAATTGAAAGCAACCCCACTGTCCATTAAGAGCACATTGACTAATAACTTATGGTACACTTATGTAACAGAATGTCAGGTGACTATTTAAAACCATGATATGAATATAATTATTATATACAGTATATGGAGAATTTTTATTATATTTTGCTATGGGAAATAGGATTATAGTATAATATGTTAAAAATTGTGTATATTTACCTATGTGTGAGTTTTTATATGCTTAGAAAAAGTCATAAAATATGTACAACAAAGTATTAACAATAGTTATTTCATATTGTGGTCATATTGCGGGATTATGGATGATTTTAATTTTCTTTAACTTATTTTTCTAAGTTTTCTCACTAATGGTGTGTGTTTGTATGTAATAAAAGTGACTATGTGGAATGGTTTGTGTGTGACAAAGAGTGTGTTGTAAGCTGTTCCTCCCTCTACCCTTAATAGAGAAGTTTATACATGTGAGCATATGTTAATAACTTCTCATTTTAACAAGAAGCAAGCCACTTCTCTCTTCTTGTAATGCTACATCACTACTCAGAGAGTTGAAATTGCTTTGGGTCTGTTATTTTGTTGACTTTTGCAGAAATATATCTCCATAAAGTTAGACCTCTATTGAGTTAGCTTGTGGACTCTATTTTTACACTCTCAAATTCATGATACAAAACCCAGAAGGATTAACCATCTTCCACGTGTTCATCGTGCACATCCAGAAGCCAAAAGAAATAAAGAATAAAGCCAAAAACCAATATATGTACTTGTTTTATATTTTACTTGGAAAATATTCTAAAGAAACATCATTAGTGCCCAAGATTCCGTGATTGAATTTGCTTCTTTGTGCTGTATGCCATTTAAAGTTTTGTATATTTTTATCTGCAATTTTGTGGTCACATTACAAGTAACCTTCTGAATGCTAAGGGTCTTTATTAAGTGCTTTATCTGGTTGAATTTTTTGTTATTTTTATAACAGGGAAGAGAATATGTCATGATGGTAAGTTAGGCAACCAGATTTTAAGCCTGCTTCTGCAATTGACTGCTGTATGATCTGATGTGATGGTAATGATGGTGATGATGATGAAATAGTAGCAGTAGTGGTAACTACCGGGTAGTTGTGCAATAATAATATTATTAATAATGATAAATGTAATAGCAATTCTATCTTTTGACTTCTTCCTATATGCCAGAAACTCTACTACATGCTTTGCATGCATTATTTAATCCTGAAATTTCCCTGATAAGTAGACATTGTTACCTCATTTTGCAGATGAGGGAATTGAGGTTTAGAATGATTAAGAAATCTGTACAGGCCAGGCGCGGTGGCTCACACCTGTAGTCCTAGCTCTCTGGGAGGCTGAGGCGGGCGGATTGTTTGAGCTCAGGAGTTCGAAACCAGCCTGAGCAAGAGCGAGACCCCATCTCTACTAAAAATAGAAAGAAATTAATTGGACAACTAAAAATATATAGAAAAAATTGGCCGGGCATGGTGGCACATGCCTGTAATCCCAGCTACTCGGAAGGCTGAGGCAGGAGGATCGCTTGAGCCCAGGAGTTTGAGGTTGCT
>CAUYSK010125921.1:0-22997 GCA_963575035.1 Avahi laniger
AATCAAAATTCTATGCCTCAGTTTATAATATAGAAACAAGAAAACAAAAAATTAATAAATAAGATGGAAAGAAGGAAGGAAGAAGGAAAGAAGGAAGAAGGAAAGAAGGAAGAAGGCAGAAAAAAAGAAAGGAAGGTAGCAACGAAGGAAGGAAGTAAGGAACGAACGAAGGAAGGAAGAAAGAAAGAAAGAAAGAAAGAAAGAAAGGCGGGTACAGAGATCTTAAACAAATTGCTAAGTGACACAGCTATTACGCATGGAAGGCAGAATTTGAACTCAGGCGTTTTACCTAGGCCCCACCAGGTGAGCCTCTGAGGAATCCCAGGTCTCCCTGATTGTTGAGGGGAGGCCTGTTCCAGCAGGATTAGCGGAGAGAAAACCAGTCACTGCATGTTCTGCTCTGGCAGAGTGGTTGCCGGGAGCAGTCATAGCTCTTAACGAGATCAGCCAGGCTTTTAGAGACGAGGCCACATGAACAAATCACACCCATTTTCTGACGAATTTACATCACTAAACACCAGTCTTTTATTTAAGCATGGCATTTGCACCAGTGTTGAGATTCAAGCGCTGTTTTAGTCAGGGTAAGTCGTTGTAGCTGCTGTAAACAGCCTATTTTGTTTGGTGGGGAAGGTTTCTTTGTTGTCAAAATCTCACTGGCCTCATACAATGAAATCTTATTTCTTGTTTTTGTCCCTGTATGATGCCGGGTGGCCCTGCCCCACCCAGTCATTCAGAGACCTAGTTTAATTCCATCTTCAACACAAGATTTCCTGGTATAATCTAGCACTGTGGCCCCCAACCCCCTGGCCGCAGCCTGTTAGGAACTGGGCTTCTCATCACTATCTGAGCTCTGCTATCCCCAACCTCCCATCCATGAAAAAATTATCTTCCATGAAACTTAGGAACCGGGCCTCGCAGCAGGAGGTAAGTGGTGGGCCAATGAGGGAAGCTTCGTCTGTATTTATAGCCACTTCCCATTGCTGGCATCACCAACTGAGCTCATTCTCACCACCCCCATCCGTGGAAAAACTGTCTTCCATGAAACTGGTCCCTGGTGCCAAAAAGGATGGACCACTGGTCTAGCAGATAGATGAGAAAAGACAGAGAGAATGGAAGATCCCAGGAGAGGTTGTTAGAGACCAGCCACATTGCTTCTTTCTACATTTCACAGATCAGAATGTTGAGGCTAGGAAATGTCGTTTAGTGTTGGTTCCTTGCTTTAGTGATAAAGAAGAAAATCATGTGTATTTGCGGGCACTGCCCTTCTCTGCTACAAAAACTCACCAATTTTATCCACTATATTTATATGGGAGGGCTTCACCTAATTTAGGAGACCAAAGGGAGAAAGTCTCATTTCTTTGGTTCCCTAGGGACCAAAGGGAGAAATTCTCATTACAAAGTAGCTTGAAGAACTCTGAGATCCACTCCTATCCTCTGGCCAATCCTGTGATCAGCTTATAAACCTGGCTCCTGGCTTTAAATTAACTTCCTCTTCAAGGTCCGGTGTCAGTCCCTTAAAGTACATCAATGAAATGATCCCAACACAGCTTTTCTCACCACTAAGGTACTCAGGTTCATACTTGAGAATGTATTTCTATGTCTCTCAGACATGGTCTTAGAAAAATGAATTGCTGCTAACTACTCAGATATTTTTTAGTTGATTTTATTTTAAAAAATCATGACTAATTTCTTTAAAGGCATGTTTATCACCAACTTTATAAAATACTGAGACATGAAAATATAAAGTATTCTGAGGCCCCGCGCGGTAGCTCACGCCTATAATCCTAGCACTCTGGGAGACTGAGGTGGGAGAATTGCTTGAGCTTAGGAGTTTGAGACCAGCCTGAGCAAGAGTGAGACACCATCTCTACTGAAAAAAAAAAAAAAAGAAAACGTAGCCGGGTGTTGTGGCACATGCCTGTAGTCCCAACTATTAATACTTGGGAGGCTGAGGCAGGAAGATCACTTGAGCCCAAGAATCTGAGGTTGCTGTGAGCTATGATGATGCCATTGCACTCTACCTGGGCAACAGAGTGAGACTCCGTCTCAAAAAAAAAAGAAAAAGAAAGAAGGAAAGAAAAAAGAAAACATAAAATATTCTGAAATCATAATATTCAATATTTGTGCTGAATAATATAGACTATTTCCAAAGCACAGAAAAAATGCTCTAAAGTTAAGAAACTATGAGCATGTTAGGAAAGCTAACTGACTTAAAATGGATGGCTCGCTCCATCAAAGCATCTAGACTTTCTTATTGTTAAGTGTTTGCTTTGGAAGCAATCAACCTTGCTATTGTGATAAAAGAAGCACATAGCCGATTGCCAGTGATTAGGCAGGAGAAAAGGTTAAGAGCTTAGGCTCTGGAGACAGACTGCTTTGGTTTTATCAGCTGTATGTCCTTGGGCAAATCCCTCGACCTCCCTGTGCTTCCATCTCCTCAACTATAAAATGGAGATAATAATAGTACCTGCCCCTTAGGGTCGATAAAAAGATTAAATAAATTTAATCCTCATAACAACCACCTCTATGAGGTGGCCAGTATTATTTCATATTGACACATGCAGGAACATGTGGGTTAGTGCTTGACATATATTAAGTAATCAATATATATTAGCCATGATCATCATCAGCATCAACATTATTATTATTATCACTCCTCCCAATCAAGAAAGAATTTTTACATTTTCAACAAAAACTATTTTTGTTTTGAGATAGTTGAAAACTATAACTGACTGTGGTCCAGAAAGAAATGGTGGAAGGAGGATTAGCTGTCCATACATCCAATAGTCAAAAGTCAGCAGGCTTGTGCCTCATTCTCAATGACTGATGAGTGATTAATCAATTCACTCCATCAGTGTTTATTGCATGCCTGCTATGTGCCTATATTGCAGCTCCACTACTTACTAGCTGTGTGTACCAGGGCAACTTTCTTTACCTCTCTGAGCTTGACTTTCTTCATGTGAGAAATAGAAAAAAATAATATCTATTTCCATTAGTGTTGTGAAGAGTAAACTAAATAAGAAATTTTTTAAAGCAGTGGCACAGTGCTAGCCTATGGCCAGCACTCAGTAAATAAATTATTATTCTTACAATATTGAATATGAAAAAGCTTTCATCCTGAGACAGGGTTCTGTCATATAGTTTTCCAAACTGCAGATCTTGATTCATTGTTAAGTGGTGAAATCTATTTTTAATCAATTTTTTAAATAGAATCAACGTTTTAAAAACCAACATTTTAAAAAAAGAAATACCATACAATAGAAAAGTATAAAGGGAGAGATTAAAATAGAATAATACAGATAAAAGTGTATCATATGCACCAAAACTTCAATTTCACTTATGTAAATACCTAGAAGTATATGGGTATTAGTTGTGTGTTCCTAAGGGCAGCAGTCTGAAAAGTTTGGGAGCTTTCTAATAGTATATGGAAGGTGATATGATGGCACCTTTAATTGCCCAGAAGTCAGAAATTGAGTTTGTTATGAAGCTAGTTCAAAGAAATATCTTCAGCAGCATTTGGCAGAAATAGCACATAGAAGATTTTTAAATCAATTAATACCAAGCTTGCTTGGTGGTTTGGTGGAAAGGGTTAAAATTATTGCCTAAAAATAAAATATTAGGGTTATTGATAAATTGCATTTTGCTATGCTACTTCTACTTGCTGTCATTTTGAAAAATCAAAAAGTCATTTTTTGAGATAATTTGTATGGATGTACGATACTTTTGAAACACTCTACATTAAGCCTGCATCCTCATAGGTGAGGTGAAATCCGGTCGTCCTCTGCTGTTTCTATTGTGTGTAGTGACACAGACTAAAGGGAAGAGAGCTGTCACCAATCGCCTGAAAACTCGTTGAATAATTCCCGTCTTCTCAGGAGAGTTCTTTGCTCTGAAAGCCTTGAACTCCAGATCATCTGCCTTTAGAGTTTCTTGGGCACATAGGCCTCCTGTCTCTTTTCTCCAAATTAAGGGCACTCAGCAGAGCTGCCACACTGGGCTCTAATGAATTCTCTGAGACTAATCTACACAGTAATGAGAACTGGAATCTGTCACTCACTCTCCCAGGGGGTAACTAACAGTTCACACACTGCTACATCACCCTATTAAAATAACTTCTTAGCTGTGTTGCTTGTCCGCTACTATCATCATGGGGGTGTGACCAAAGAGACATGTATTTCAACAAATGATGAAATTGAATTTGGATTGTTCTGCGTTTTGTTTTTATGGCTAAATGCCCACATGCTTTAAGTAAACGTCAGCATTGTATACAGGTCATAGATACTTTAGGGAAGTATCAACAAAATCATGACTTTTCACCAATTAGATGAAAAAAAGAAAGTTAGGTGAGAATCAACATCCCCTTCAAAATGTGTCAGGAAGCTTATATACTCTGTTCTCTGCATTTTTGTCTCCAGGAAATATTAATTTTTATGTCTTTGCCAGAGGCTCTCATTATAGGTATAACATATACCATAAAACCATTGATAAGACATTCTGGAAGCTTAATTGGGGAGGGTAAATTTAGTTGGAATAAATCAGGAGTTGGGTGCCATTTTTATCACAAACCCACAAAATTATGTAAACATTTCCTTGCTGTTTATTTTTGTCAATAAAGTATCTCAGTAAGAGCTTGGGCTTTAACCTTATATATGGAAGTTACTTAAGTTCTGGCTCTCCCATTTGACAGTTGTGTGATCTTGGAGGAAGTTTTTATCCGTTTTATCCTTATTTACTTCATCTGTAGCCTGGAAATAAAATAATACCTATCTTACACTTGAGGTTGTTGGGAGGATTAAATGTGCTTAAACAACGCTTACCCCATAAGTACTCAATAATACCTATTATTATTATTATCATTATTATTATTATTATGGTCATCATCATTATCCAGTCCTCTTCCCCCAAAATAAAAATCAGAAAAAATTTTTTTTGCATTTTTAAATTATAACTTTTTTGTTTGCCTTTGATGACGCTGTCTGAAAACTGCAACTATAGACTGTAGCTCAAAAAATACTGGAAAGCAACATTAGGACTTGAGTAAGCTCAGTGGCCCCATGAGCTGCCTCACTGTTCCATTCTCAATCATCCTTCACTGAAGAAGAGCATTTCTTATGTGCAGTGGTATAGCTCTGTGATTTGGGGCAAGTTTTCTTTAACTCTCTAAGTTTCGCACTTTTCATCTTTGGAAAAGGAATAATATTAATAACACCTCTTTTCTTGTGGTGTTGTGAAAATTAAATCAATGAAATAAACTTTGTAAAATATCCATCAATGCGTCTAGGACATATAAGGACTCAGCAAACTGCAATTGCAATGATTACTATTATTCTTGAAGCTACTGACCCACTATCTATAAGACACAGCTCTGGATTATTTTCTAACAGTTGTATAGGTGCAGGCTGTACCCTCTCTACCCTTGCCTGGTCTTTCTTATGTCCTCAAAAGTCCACAGTCCCCAGAGGGCTGCCTGGAATTGGACTGGTTATAGGACAGAATTTTTCAAACTAAATCATGTCGTGCTTAAATAGAATTTATGACTGTGACCTCATTAGCTCAACCTTTTTTAATAGCAAACTATATGAAGTATCCTATGTTAATGTCCTAGTTTTTTTATTCTTAGATTATTAATTAGATTAAGTACTATTAAAACAATTTTTAAAATAACATTTGAATTCATGTTATTGGTGAATAATATAAGCCACCCATAGCTTTTTAAAGCTATTGGAATTAAAATATATTCCAAAAATAGCAATCACATAGGTGCAGTTATTCTACAAGAGGTAGAAGAAAAAATTCCAGATAACATTGTATCTTTCAGACTCAATAAATCCATGAACAACTAGCAATTGAAATCTTACCCAAATACTGTTTAAACAAACTATTCTTTTTATACTTTAAGTCTTGGCATGAGTATGTCCTGAGGAGTTTTATAGCCTAATGGAGCATACAAAATGAGGTGTGGGGTTTCCATCATTTTGCATGAAATATGTCTTTCCAGATTTATATTTCCCACAAATTTTATCATACTTCTCTAAAATGCAATATATTTTTTATAAGCAGATTCTTAATAACAGTCATAAAATATATAAAAAGGGATATCTTCACTTTTATTTTTCTTGTCTAGCGTGATACATTCTTAATAGAGAACTCACTACTTTGAAGCAGAAGGAAAACATAATAGTAATATGATAATAATAGGAAATATTTTCATAGAGTTCCACATGCGCATCATGTGCTACACCCTATACATATATTAAGTCATTTAATCCTCATATCAATCTTATGAGGTGGGTACTATATTTATCTTTATTTTACAGTACAGGAAAGTGAGCCACAGAGCAGTGAAGTAATTTGCTGAAGTCACACAGGTAGAAATTGGCAGAGCTAGAAATCAAACATGATGGTGCTTACCCTAAAATATCATCCGGTTAAAATTGTTACATGGCCACAGCTTTTCATATTTATTAACGTCAAACTTACAGCACATTAAACTTATGGCACATGATGAGGTAGATCCCTGTCTTGAAATATGGCACAGTGAGGCATCACTTAACGGGAATACGTTTTGAGAAATGCGAAATTATGCAATTTTACTGTTGTGCAAACTTCACAGAGTGTGCTTACACAAACCTAGCCTACTACACACCTAAGCTATATGACATAGCCTATTGCTCCTGGGCTACAAAATTATACAGCACGGTACTGTACTGAATACTGTAGGTGATTATAATACAATAGTAAGTATTTATGTATCTAAACATAGGAAAGGTACAGTAAAAATCCATTCTAAAAGATAAAATATGATACACCTCTATAGGGCACTTACCATGAATGGAACTTACAGGATCAGAAGTTTCTCTGGGTAGGTCAGTGAGCGAGTGTGAAGGCCAGGACATTACTGTACACTACTGTAGACTTTATGACACTGCACACTTAGGCTACACTAAATTTATAAGAAAATTTTTTTCTTTAATAATAAATTAATCTTAGCATACTGTAACTTTTTTACTTTAAACATTTTTGATTTTTTAAAGCTCTTCGAGTCTTGTAATGATGCTTAGCTTAAAACACAAACACATTGTACAGCTGTACAAAAATATTTTCTTTATATCCTTACTCTATAAGCTTTTTTCTATTTAATTTTTTTTTTTTTTACTTTTTAAAGTTTTTTGTTAAAAACTAGACACAAACACACACTTTTTAGCCTAAAACCTACACAGGATCAGGGTCAATATCACTGTCTCCCACCTCCACATCTTGTCCCACTGGAAGGTCTTGAAGAGCAATAACATGCATAGAGCTGTGATCTCCTATAATAACAATAACTTTTTCTGGAACACCTCCTGAAGGACCTGCCCAAAGCTGTTTTACAGTTAACTTTTTTTTTAATAAGTAGAAAGAGAACTCTAAAATAACAGTAAAAAGTATAGCATAGTAAATACATACACCAGTAACATAGTCATTCATTATTATCATTATCAAATATTATGTACTGTACATGGTTGTATGTGCTAAATTTTTATATGACTGGCAGCGCAGTAGATTTGTTTGCACCAGCATCACCACAAATACGTGAGGAGTGTGTTGCAGAATGATGTTACAGCAGCCGCAACCTCACTAGGAGATAGAAGTTTATCAGTTCCATTATAATCTTATGTGGTCTGTCTTTGACCAAAATGTCATTATGCAGTGCATGAGTGTACTGGTATATAATTTCTAAGGAAAAAAAAATGCCTTCTTTTGTTTGGCCTGCGTTCTCTCAAACTAAGCCGTATTTCCTGTTTACATGGTCTGGGCTAATTTGCATGTCTAGTTTAGATAAAGCAAATAAGAAAAAATAATTTTTTAAATTGCTTTACAAATTCCTGGCTCAAAATTGAATGACTTTTGAAAGTGGAATGGTGACTGAATGAGTCATAGGAAAACATAATCCTTATAGATCTTTTGGAAAAAGCTGGTTTGAGAGATAAATCTGTTAGAGGTGACCTCCTACCATACAGCCTCATGTGGTTTGAAAGGTGACACTAATTTAAGAGGCAGGTTCTGATTTGACTAAGCCAATTACGATGATTCCTTTCTTCTTGCCACTATTGCTGGAGGAACTAACATTTAATATTTAAGCCAATCAGAACACAACATTTCCCTGGCTGTCATTTGCTCAGGAATGTGTGACCTAAGTTGGCCCCATCAGACTCAATGGAGAAATTTATCCCATGGTTGCAAGGAGTTACCTTCTCTCCCACTGCAGAAAGAGCTTTGGGATTAAGTTCCCGCTGTGGACAACAGAGGAGAGAGGGAAAGAACCTGGATATGTAGGGACATTCTTGAGCAGTTGAATCAACAAGCCCTGAAGGCCACATCACCTTTAACTTCCATTTGAGGGAAAAATATATTTTATCATAGTTTAGATTTGTTTGAATTTGGCTTTCTTTTAATTTGCAGCCAAACAAACCTAGGAAACTCATCTTCACCCCTCAGAACCTGCCATGTAGTTTTGATTTTAAAGGGAAAATTAAGATCTGTGTGTTCTGAATCACTGATAATTTGATTCAGACATGTAAACTGACCCAGATGTGTGTCCATATTTATTAAGCACATAATCTAACATACATCAGTCACAATGCAGGAGCTTTCATATATGCCATCCGTAAATACGTTCACAGCAAGTTCAGGGAGAGGGATATCATTGTCCACATTTTTTTTTTTGGTAAACAAGTTAAAGCTCTGAGTGGCTAAGTAACTTTCCTGAAGTCACACTATTACTTGCTGAAAAATTCAAAATTGAACTGCAGTTTTTAGGCACCGGTGTCTAGTGGTATTAATCTGGTGCTTTGATTTAGGTGATTCAGAGCAGAAAGAATGGGAATGCATGAAGAACTCCAGATCATTTCAGTTGGACACAATTTTTATTCATGGAGTAGACCATTGCTTACCACCGTAAATATTACACCCTGTCATTCTTTTCCCCTGTTATATCTTGTGGGAAATCATCAAGATCATTATGGGTGTAACATTCTCTGTAAGTTGAAATACAAGTATCTGTTCTGGCATAGGTAACACTTGTATTTCTCAAGTTTCTTTCCAGTTACACCGTAATATTATGTATACTTATGTGTGTTTGTACATATATATGTATGTGTTTGCAATATATATGAAACATTTAATTCAGCTCTTAATTTCTTTATTGTCTCATAATTCCCCCTTGGATTTATTTGCTAGCTTACAACATTCTAATGTAGTTCTAAATGGAAAACATTTGTTACTCGTTCTAGGGTTGCATACTGAATTAGGTTTGGCTAACACAGCACATAGAGATGATTACCACATATGAGAGTGAGACAATCCAGTGTAACATAATGTCCATCGCAGATGACACGGTCTCTATGGAATCCTATTTGTTGCTTTTAAAAGTCTGAAGTTCTTCAGAGAATGCTACTGCAAATTCTCTTGATTCTTACAAAGCAATTGGCTTGGAAAGGTAAAAACTCAAATAACCAAAAATCTGTCCTCTGCCTCTCCCATCCAGTGCTTTTCCTGAGTTTGTTTCTTTTGAAGCCAAGATAATTTACATTTGCTGTAGCTTCACACATTAGCATGAGATTAATTTTTACTATCACCAAGTACTGGAGTTCAACCCTGAGATGCCACGCAAATTGTCCAGAGATGTTATAAACCTGGAACTGGGTCATAGATTTTGACCAGTCATGCTAACGATGACTTAACTTCAAGGAGTTAAATACCAAGTAAAAGACGAGCAAGGTTGTCCAAAGTGTTCTGCTGAACAGCAATTCCACTGGATACTGGTAGGTACTATGTTAAAAGAATTTCACGGACATAGTGTGTAGAACTGCCTAAGTTCATTTATCCAAAGAATCTATTTTGCGAGGAGGGAGAGGGTGTCTTAAGAGACCAGTGCTCTACAAAATGGACCTTGGTAAATGTTGGGCTATGATGCGGAAGAGCTCCATTTGAAATAGTTTATCTACATGAAATTAAAGAGGATACAACAGAGAATATTTGTTTCTTTTTATCCATTTTTGTTTGGAAGTATCACTTCGAATCATCGTTTAAGTTGAAATAATAATAACATTTTGCATAGCATTTAGTATTACTTTTTTCAAATTAGTTTCATCTGCATTTCTTCTTTTTATTCTCAAGGAAACCCTGAGACAATAAGTCGGTTGTATTCTGTTTTATGGTTGAAACCGATGCATTAAAAAAAGGCATTTGCCTTTTACACTCAGGATAGGCTAAGTCAGGGGGTCAAAAAACTATGGTCCACAGGCCAAAACTGGCCCGCGGCCTATTTTTGTGCGTCTGGGAACTAAGAATATATATTTTTAGAAGTTTGTTAAGAAAAAGGGGATTATCTGAAAGAGACCATATGTGGCCTGCAAAGCCTAAAATACTTACTTTCTGGCCCTTTACAGAAAAATTTTGCCAATCCCTAGACTAGGTTATGTTGTTACGCTGTGGTAGCAAACAATACCGGTATTTCAGTGATTTGCCCAAGAAAATGTATTTCCTGCTGACGCCACATACCCAACACAGGTTGTCAGGAGAGAAGGAGTCTCTGCGTATCAGGACCACTGAGGAACCCAGACTGACGGAAACTTCATGTCATATATGCTTCATGGTCACCACAGCAATGGGAAGGGAATGTGATGAGCTAAATATTGGCTGTCAGAATTTCCACCTGGGTGCGAAACATAACATTTCTGCTCATCTTTCGCTGGCAGACCAAGTCATGTGGCCTCATCTAACTTCAAAGGGGTGAGGAAATGCAACCCTACCTTGTGCCTGGAAGAAGGAAATACAAAAATATTTGGTGAGCAACAGTATTAATAAGGTGCACACACGTGTGAGAGTGTGTGTGTGTGTCCGTGTGCATGTGTGGGTCTAGAAAGCTAGTTTAAGAAGAAAGGAGCTAGAATCCATATACTGTGAAAACTGATTTATTGATTCTCCCCATATATATAGATATAGAGATATATATAAATATATGGATAGCATGTACTGATATGTGGATATCCCTATTATGTATACTGAATTCCTATCCTATAAATACATCTATTATGTATTCTATATTGAATTCATCTATAGCTATCTACCAAGAAATATCTATTATATAATTAATAGATATATTTAAATTATATAATAGATCTCTATTATATCTATTAATTATATAATTGATATCTGTCTATAACTATGTTTTCATATATAGAGATATATATTATATTGATTAATATGAAATTCAACATATAATATATAATAGATACATCTGTAGGATAGGAATTCAACATATATAATAGAGCTATCTCTATATGTATTATGTATATATGTATATGTATTATGTATATATATGCATTATAGAGAGAGGGAAAAATCAATAAATAAGTTTCACAGGGTGTGGAATTCAGGCTTCACATGTATGTATGCACATGCATGTATACTTTGTGTTAGTACTATTGTTCACCCTATATTTTTTTATTTCCTTCACATATAAACACACATATATATTATATGAATATATGGAGAGAGAGGGGTATGTGTGTATATAATCAAGACTCTATTTTTTACAAGTTACAAGAGGAAAATGAAAATAAAAATAAATTTAATCTTTTTTAAACGTAGTATTCTAATCTCAAAGGGTCTCACATTTCTTGGTATTCAACAGTGTGCATTATGTTACATTAACCTCTTTCCTCCAAAGCTGTTTGAATATTAGATGATGTAGTTTTTACTTCAAAATTCAAAATTTTAAGGAGCTCTTTTCAAAAAGAAAAGAAAAGAGAAAAGAATGAAATAACTGAAGAACAACAGAAAGAGAAACAAAAGGGAAAAATGGAAAGAAGGAAGGAAATAAGGAAGGAAGAAACAAAGTTCTAATGAGGTGCATAATCAGCTTCTAGTCAAAGTTTTTAAAGTTGGAGCTTTTGTGTAATATGTTTGCTTAAAATAAAGGTGCCTCAATTTTTTTTAAATAGCTAGAAATACTTGGAGAATCATAAGATAAAAATATTAGCATTAAAAGAAAACCTACAGTTGATTCTAGTCTATCTTCCTTATTTTATAGATGAAGATAGTGAAATTAGTAGTGACAGACCCAAATTGCAAGGCTCTTACACATTTTTTCGTTTCTGGATAAGCTCTAACCATGTCCGTCTTCTTTTAGATTAAACTTCTTCTTTTCCAAGTAAAAGCCTTATATCATTTTGAAACCATGTTCAATAGATTTTTATGTGAGTTCATGTTGGAAATAGTTGCTCTGTGTGACAAAGAGAAGCCTGCCTCCCCCATCCCAAGAACAAGGTACCTGGTTTTTAAAAGGCGTTGTGAATTTCCAGCATCCTTACTACACCCTTGCATGCACAAGGCCAAGCTGTAGTCTGAAATCATCACACACCTGAGAGTATGGCCACACATTTCTTGGCTCAGAGACAAAGCAAGGGAATTATATTAATAGATGATAAATAACTGAAGGAATCATTTTCTTCCTCTTCGCACATGCTTCCTCTCCTGGATCAGGGATTATCGAAAGTTTTATGTCTCTTTCCATCTTTGACACATTTATTTAGGAGATGCCAAATGAGAGAAACATATACATTGTGAGGGTTTTTTTTTTAACCCTACACTTGGTTCATCCATTGGTGTAGGCTTTGTCACTAGAGAGCTATTACTGGCAGAATGACAAGATTCACAGATAACCAATTCCTGGTGTATGGGGGGAAAGGAGACTCTGAAAGGTACAGTTTTTTTTTTTTTTTGAGAAGAATAAATCATAATATTTAAAGAGACGAGATCTTGTGAAAAATCTACCAGTGGAAGAGTCTAAGCCTGGCTTCCATCTGTGTTTAGGGAACAGTTAACAGCAGTGTGTGGAAAGTCAAACAAAAATGGAGAGCTGAGATTTTCTTTGCTTTTTAAAACAAGGATGTTTGTTTAAGAAAAGTATGTGTGGGGGCAGGAAGGCAGAGAGCAAAGGCTCCTGTGAGAGAGAGAGGAGTTGGTGGGACACACACCAGCAGTTCAAAGGACTTTTGTGTGTGCAAGATAGTAAATAAACTAAAGAGACAATTTTCATAAAAAATATTTGCCCAGCCATGGAGGAAAGACAATGAAGTTTTAAGGTTGCTGCTGAAAAATCCATCAGATAGGGCTGGGCTCTTGAGCGTCACTGGTACCCATCTTGGTCGGTTTCTCTGGGTTCTTCCATGTTTTCTCTGAAAGTCTCCATATCTCCATTGAACTTCTTCTGGAATTAACCCATGCCCCTGAGAAACGTGATTAAAGGGACTTAAAAAGCCTCTGATTTCCAACTTGAAAAAGAAAATACAAATGCAAAGATAGTAGCTCAGTTTCAAGGCATCTGGATATCAGAGCTTAGAATATAAACTGGGGAAGGCATTTTACCAGACGGTGATGAAAAAAATCACAGGTAAAATGGGGACTTTTTTTTTTAAATAAGGAAGAGTACAAATATTCAGTCACAAAGGGTATATATTGGTTAAAGATTATACTATTGAAATGGTGGTTTTATATGATTTTACCAGATCATGAACACAAGCAAATTTATGGCTAATGAATATAAACAACTTAAAATATTATAAATACTTGTTTTAAAAGCAGTCAGTTATATTTTTGGTATTTAATTATCTTAAAAGAGAAACAATTTAAGATTCTCAGGTTTTCACCAATGAAATTACAGGCTATCTGATTCTCTATGAAGTTATGAAAATGGGGAAGAATCTTTAAAAGATCTTATCCCCACACACATGAAATTGTATTATTTGTGTAAATTCAAGTCAATATATGAATATAAAAGCAGAGTTTATATTTGGAGTAACATTAAACTTATTTTAAAGACAATATCTCAGCATATAGTGTATCATTCAATTTCAAAAAATAAAAAGTCTTCAAGTTTTACATCTTGTAAGCTTCATATATTGTTGGAACATGTTTAATCACTGAAGGGTTAATGTTCTATGCATACCATAATTAAAAATAAATAGTTCTCTAAGCTACCTAATCCCCAAGTGTGCCAAGTGAAGCAAACATTTCACTTCTGTAAAAATAAATTTCTAGTTCTGAAGCATTAGTTGAGCCTCCCATCAAGGAATTTTGTGATGTTTGTTCATTTAGCTAAGATACTTTTTTTTCAGACATGAATATTTATGAACCACAGGGTTCAATTTAATATAAGTGAGAGGTAGTGTCTTCCAGACGTAAAGGGTGCTTTTAATTTTACAGCTTCTCCAGATACTCACTGGCATCTTGTCACGCTTGAATGAGCCATTCAAAATAGAGCTGCCATCTAATCGAAGTGCCTGAAGTGCAAAAATGAGAGGAGAAACTAATGAAGCATAACTTGTCATTCCGTTGAAGATACAGACTTCTTTACTGTAGGACAATTAAACAAAATGTAATGGAAGCTTCTATTTATCAATCCCAACTACCTTCTGTTTTGCAGGCAGTAAACCTACGAGATCAATTAATGTCTTTATTATAGAATGTGGTTCAGGGAGAGTAAATGTTCTCTCTCTCTCTCTCTCTCTCTCTCTCTCTCTCTCTCTCTCCCCCCCTCTCACCAAATACACTCATACACATAATATGTGTGTGTATTTATAATTGAAAATTTACCACACGTAAAACATTGTGCTCAATGCTGGTAGGGAACACTAAGATTAGTCAAAATGGCCTCACTATCCATAGAAAACAATAGCCTTTATCAGATACCAATAGGCTGGTTTATTTTTTAACAAAAATATTATTATGCAGCTCTCCAGGCTAATCATGAAAGACCCAGGCTTTGAAATTTGGAGGAACAGCAAATTTAATGGTTCTATGGTGAGGAGGGGGAGCTATTTTTGAGATAAGGAACTTTCTTCTAATTGTGAACTATGTGAATTTCTCAATCTTATGGGTATTCCTGGGGGGACTATGGGCATGAAAGCCAATGGCTTAATCATTGAGGGCAGAGGAAGCAGAGGGCTCTGGGAAGATTAAGAAGAGTCAAGTACACCCACTCTCCACTTAAAATTCTGCAGGAGCCAAGAGGCTCAGGAAATGGGAATGACAACTGGCTAAGAGACCAGCCACATCCAGGAATGGAAACAGCAACTGGCTGAGAGATCAGTCAGGTTCAGAAAATGGGAATAGCAACTAAGAGATCTAAAAATCCAGCAAAGGCACACTATCTGTTCATGTGTTCACTATTTTAGAGAATATTTATTGAGTGCCTATGTATGTAAAGCATTTTGGGTGCCAGTCACTAGGGTATATAGCAGTGAACAGAACTGACAGTCTTCCTGCCTTTTTGTGGTTTATGATGCAGTGGTGAATGATGGGCTGTTTATGCCATGAAGCTATGTCACCTACCACTTTTCCTTGTACCAATCAGGATCCAATTCAGCATTACTCATTACATTTAGTTGTTATCTCTTTAGACTTCCTTAATCTAAAACAGTCTTTGGTCTTCCTTTCATTTTCTTTGAAAAATATAGATCTTTTACTTTGCAAACTGTCTCTCGCTTTTGTTTTTTGGATGTTTTCTTTTGATTGAAATGAGGTAATGCTTTTGGGAGAGAAATACCATAGAAGGGATATTATGCCCTTTTCACAGTATCATGACAGGAGAGGGACACATTGCATTTTGGGATAATCCAAGCATGGCCATAGTTTGTTTTAATTTCCTCTTATTACTCTATACTATTTTCCTCTGACTTCTTCCATCTCCATACTTTAGAGATCTATCTTACTAATACTTACCTAGACTGAATATTTCCGCAAACCCCAGACCTGCAAATCCAGTTGCTTACTTGACAACTCCACTTAATCCTGCAAAGGCACTTCATACTCAAAATATCCAAGATCAAACTCATGATCTCCCACTAAGGACTCATCCTTATACAGTGCTTCCCATCTCAGCTAATGGCATCACCATCCAATCAATGATGCAAGCTAAAATCCTAAAAGTGATCCTTGATGTTTCCTTCTTCCTCACCCACTTTAAGTCAAATTTGTCATCATGTCCTGTCAATTTTACCTTGTAAATATCTCACATGATAATTTTTTTCTCTCATTCATGACTGACAACATTTTGGTACAAGAGACTACCACCTTCCAAGACATCTACTTGGCAAAATCTACTATTAATAGTTGTTTTTCTGGCATCCATGCTGGCCCCTTCCAAACATCCTCCACATTGAAAATAGAGTGATTTTTCAAAATGTTATTTTGATCAAATCACTCTTCAACCCAACCCCAAATCCACTCTAATTATTTTCCACTGTTCTGAGAATGAAGATCAGAATCACTTAGGTCACTTAAAGTTCTACCTGGTCAGACCCCTCCATGCCTCTCCACCTTATCTCAAAGCATCAACTCCCTCTTTTTCTGCCCCTCAACTGCACTGGCCTTTTTAAGTTCCTAAAGCAATTCTTGACCCATCCATTCTGCTCATTTCATCTGGACAAAATCTCTTCCACTCACTCAGTTTACCCTCGCTCATTCTTCAGCTCTCAGAGTCAGGGAAACTTTTCCTGGCTAGGTTTAGGTCAGATTGTTCTGTTACATGCTTTTATAAAGAGAACACTTATATCTGCTTGTAATTTTAAATTATTGTGATTATTGGAATAATATCTGTCTTCCCCAGTAGAGTGCCACAAAGGCAAGAATTGTATTTGATTTTGCTCACTTGCCTGTCCCAGAACCTAGAGCACCTAGCATAGCATATAGTAAGTGGTCTATAAATATTTGTTGAATAATTGAGCAACATAAGCTGTAGAAGTGTACAGTACAAATCAGCAGAGTAAACAATGGGATACACATGAACTGAGACAGTCTCTGAGGACTAAACTTCTACCTTAAGGAAAGCAATGTGCCTTTAGAACTTTTGAGTCTCCAAGCTAGAAACATTCATTGGAGCATGCCACCACAAAACCAAAAACTATTAATCATGACTAATGAGTATGTCTAATTTTTCTTGGAAAGATTTCCTGAAATATGCTGAACTTATTATTTATTTGAATTCCTCAAGAAAAATCTTTTTTTCTTTTTATTGAAATAGATTCATAAACCCAATTTTTAAATAATTAATAATTATGAATGAAGCAAGAATGATAATTCTATACCTCTAATTTTTCCAGATAAGTCAATGGCTGTCTGTTCCCTCAGTCTCAGTCCTGACTGTCTCTGTATGAACAAAATAGCCTGATGGTAAAAACTTCCACAGATTTTCTCAACACAACATCCAACAAGCACATGACTTAAGTCAATTACAATCTATTTTCAGCTAACCTCTATTTCTCTTTGATTTGTGCAGATCTTCTGTCAAAATGTAGCTAAGGTCATTTTGTTACAATGAAATGTTGTTATCATAAGATTAAGGTAGGGTCAGACTTGTGGAGAAGAGAGAAGAAAGTCATCACATGCTATACAAAATTTTCAGGCCCTTGATTTTATTTGGAGATACCATTTTTCCTAATTGCACATAGAAATTCATAACTTTAACTCACCTCAAGGAACACATACAGTTGTGTTTAAAACAGTCTTGGTGAACCAGATTATTTTTGAGGTTGCCAACTCTATTTGCTATTTTGAATAATATTATAGCAAACTTTTACAAGCGATATGCCTGGAGGTCAGAATTAAGGGGCCATTCAATATCTATGTAGCTGAGATCTTTGTAATTTTTGTGTAATTTGCGTTTTAATAATCAACATACAATGCTTTTGGAATTAGCAAAAAGTAATACAAACAACTTTTTAAAAGAACCCATTTTAGATGAATCCTTTTTCAAAACTCAAAGTTTAGCTTCTGCTTTTACTCACAATTTTGTAAATCACAAGCATTCATCCCTCCTACCTAACAGAGAGAATAATGGGTATTTCAAATTAATCAGAGTACTAAAGATGTAAAGAAAATTAAGTGAACTAAAATCCAGAAAGTGATGAGACATTCCCAGGCATAAAGATACATACAGCTACTTTCATCTCTGATGCAACAGTGGTAGAAGTCTGCCATAGGAGAGAATGACATAAAAGCAGCCAAACTTTCAACGAACTGTTAACAGATGCGTGTGAGCTGGTATGATGGATTAAAATCCCAAGGAGTCTCAGACCCAGAGCAAGTCTCCATCCATTCAACTCTTTCCCATGGGATTCACCTAGTGTGTGTGGGTAGAATGCTGAAGGCTAGAGTCGGGGCAGGAGAATGGAGGGGAATGCTTCCGAGGACCTGCAAGCCTTCCCTGAGAGCAAGGCAGCATCTTGGGAGTGGGGGGCTGGGAGTGGGGCAGGAGAGCACAATCTCTTCCAGTCTCTTCCAGCCTCTCAAGGCCTTCGTTGAATGCATTATCTCAAACCTCCAAAGACTGCGGCCAGGAATTTCCTGGGTACAGAAGGCCAATAACTGCACTAGAGAGCAAAGAGGACTTCCCAGAACCCCAAAAAGTTGATATTCACAGACTATGAAGGAACCTCCCACATTCAGAAAGCTGGTGGCCAGGCTGTAGAGTACAAAGAGATCTTTGGAGTTTTATAAATCCTCAGATGTCAAATCTTTTGAAGGGAAGGTCCTGATTCCAACATCAAATTATTTTCATCCAAAGGTGGACTGAATAACTAACGCTGTAACAAAGCCCAGACCCAGCTAATGTAGATTAGATTGACTCAGTCCCTCACACTAGTGGCATGACAGAGGAAGGGTGTGCCTTATTCTGGGGGTAAACATCACTTCCATCTCCATGGGTGGTTTGCACACAATTTTGGGCATACAAGATAAAAGTTTGAGTCATGCCAAGTGGTAAGAAAATTTGACCCACTGTCAAGAGGAGAAATGGTCAATGGAATCAAATGTAGAGAGGGCCACGTATAAGATATATCAGATAGGGACTTTCATATTGCTATGATAAACATACTAAAGGTCTAGTGGAGAAGACAGACAATAATATTTTATTAGCTTAGGCTGATTTTTATATTATATCATATAAATGATGAACAATATATAACTTGCTACTTTTTGCTTAATGTTATGGTTCTGTTTATGGTTTATTTATGTTGCCTGTAACGGAAATTTATTTTTATCAGTGGTATATAGTATATCATTTTATGACTATACCATAATTAGTTTATTCATTCAATTGTCAGTATACATTTAGGTTTCTAATTTTTTACTCTTACAAAGACTGTCATGACACACATTCTTATATAAGTCTGCAGTAAACATACTCAAAATTTTCTTTATAAACTATACCTATAAGTGGAATTTTACTACAGAGTACATTTTTCCCCATACTAGCTGTACAATCAGGACATGAGTTCCTATTTCTACATGTCCTTAACAACACAGATGTTGTCAAACTTTTTGATTTTTGCTAATTGGTGGATTTTAGGTGAGATTGTCTTGTGATTTTAAGATGCAATTCTTTAATTTCTCACGAAGTTGAGAATATTCACATATATTCATGGGCCATTAGTGTTTTCTCTTCTGTGAGGAACTTAATTTTTTTTTATTAATTCATAGGAATTAGTTCTACATTAGATAAATAAATCACCTGTCAATTACATATGTTGCAAATCTTTTCTATTTCTTCATATATTATAAAATCCACAATACTTTAAACATTTAATTGTCCTTTAACATATTAAAAATGAGAAAAGTGTATATTTACCATTTCTGATAGTCTTCATTCCTTTGGGCAGATTCAAATTTTCATTTGATACAGTTTTTCTCCTGTCTGAAGAAATTCCTATAACATATTTGATATTGTGTATCTGCTGGTAATGAATTGTCTCAACATTAATTCTGTCTGAAAAAAAAATCTTTATTTAACCTTCCTTTTTGAAATATATTTTCACTGTGTATAAAATTCTGTGTTGATAGTTCTTTCTTCCAGGAATTTAATGGTAACACCTGTGTTGTTTCTGGCTTGCATAATTTCTGACATTAAGTCTGCTGTTATACTTATTTCTGTACCTCTGTAATAATTTTTTTCCCATCACTTTAGAAATATATCCCTGTCTTATGGACCCTGTAATTCCTGGTGATAAATGTGTGGCCATTTAAATTGTTTTCCCCCTGTATGTAAAGTATCATTTTCTCTAGATTCCTTTAAGGCTTTCTCTTTCTCACTGACTGTCAGCATTTGATTATGAGATGCCTTGGTTGGGTTTTCCTTGTTTCTTCTGCTTGGAATTTATGGAGATTCTTGGATCTGTGGAATTATGCTTTTCAACAAATTTTAAAATTTTTATCTTTATTTCTTCGAATATTTTTCTATTCTCTCTTCTCTCCTCCTTCCGGGATTATAATTCCATGTATGATAAAACTCTTGATATTGTTTTGTAGCTCAGTATACACTGTTATTATTTTTAGGCCTTTCTCTCTCTCCTCTCTCTCTCTCTCTCTCTCCTTCCAGTTCTTTTCTCTCTGGTACTCTGTCCCATAAATTCTAACTTCTGTGGTTTCCCCAAACCCTGATCTAATTAACTCAGTGAAACTAATACATTTTGTAAGTCTCCTGCCCCCCCCCGCCATGGCCATAAACTACCTCCAGGCAATAAGTTCACCATTTTGTTTCCCTTCTCTTTGGGATAATAGTTATGTGATTCCTTTTGACCAATATCTTAAAATTATTGTTTTATATATTTTGCCACATTTTCAAATTGGTTAAGGTAAAGGATTTATCTGGTCCTTAACTCCATTAAAGCCAAAAGCTAAAGTCTGCTATTATCTTCTTACAATTGAAACTAAAGCATAACAATTTTAGTGAGTGAGCAGATGCTAAATGCAGAGAATGACTATAGTTTCCTTCTTCAGCAGTGTCTGGATGGAACCTGGAGCCTGATCAGCCTCCGAAATCCATGTCCCGACTTTATCATCACATTCTGTGCCCAAACTGCCCCATGGGCTCCACCACTCCAACGCATGCAGCAGTCACTCTTCTCAATTACCTGACATGATGACCTTTTTGCAGGTGCTCCCAGAACTACCACCAGGACTACAGAACCAAAAAGATGGCCACATTTCCCAGAGAGTATTAATAAGGCAGGTATTGATAACAGGAGAGCAGACTGATTGTAATGAAGTATGTATAATACCTAGGAAATATATAAATCTTGATATTATTGCAACTATAAAAAGTAGCCACTGACAGACATGACTCCCATTTGTCTGCATTCCTTGAGATACATTGTCTAAATAAGCAGACGACAAACATTTTAAAAATGGATGATCATGTAATAAACTGCGAGAGAAGGTTCTAAAATCTGGCATCAGAGTATGTATCTTTAACAAGCACACCCAAGAGACAGTGACAGTGAGAGTAGAGCCTCAGGTTGACTTCCCCATAGCCAGTGGGGATGGCTTTTCATAGTGAATAACGCGGTCCATTCACATTTGTGTTGCCTTTACACTTTCTATAAGCTTTACCAAAAACATCCACCTCTGCTTTCAATAAAGTAATTTGGTACCAAAAAAAAAAAAAAGGTATTAACTCACCTATTTAAGAATCTTAAACATTAGTAGCAGAGGTTAGCAACTTTTACATGGCAGTTGGTTATTGACTGAGAAAATCTGACCTATGCATCTTGACTTTTAGCCCGAGCTTTTTTTCTTTTTAACTAAATCAAAGAGTTTCACGACAGTAAAACACTTTAAAGGTCCGTTTCAGGAACTAGGCTTTTTTCCTTAAAAATATAAAATTATTAGCTATTTTTGAATGTTTTAGACTTCTTCAAATACAATTGCTTTTCATCAAGTACTTTTTCTCTATATTTCTTATTTGATGCTTCCAGGCCCTATTTCATTACCGTGAATGTTTAACCTACCAAATTCACTCACACAATGATAGATCATCTTTCTTTCTAAGAATTATTAGATGGGCAAAAGCCTCTGGGCCAAATAATAGTTCATTCTTAGAAAGAGGAAGCAAAACTTTGCCAAGATTAAACAAGCCCAAACACCAAAAGTTTAAGGTCAGTTTGAAACAGAAACCACTAATTTTGATTGGATCTAAACTTGGCAGTGTAAGACTCACATGAATTGTTCCCAGTATTGCATAGGGGAGATATATATGCGCAGGCTAACAAAGGGAGACAGGGAGACCAGTTTAAACTAGCAGAACATTCAGGAAAGGATTAAAAACTCAGGTCTGTTTTAGTGAACATGGATCTGGAACCCCTGAGTTTTATGTCCTGTAACTAACACACCTGGAGTAAGTTAACAGAGGGACAAATGCTTTCAGAGAAGTCATCTAAATTTTCTGAGGTGAATGAATGGCACACACAGAGATGCATGACAAGTACACAGTCTTCCTCAGAGAGACAGTCCAAAACTAACAAGTGGGAGTTCAAAAGATAGAGTTTAAACATGAAAAAATCAATTTTGAAATTCTCATTTTCTTACTTTACATTGGGCCAAAATCCCTTCGCCTGGGTATCAGAAGTCTAGAAAAAGCAAAAAGATATTTGTAAAGTGTTTTCAAGTCACTAAAAGAACAGCGGAAATATACAACTAAATACTTTACTTTTAAAGTGCTGCTATAAAAGAAGTTACCATTCTATAGCTGGAAACTGGTTTCTCATTGTCAATGGAGCTCATGGAATACTGCCGTTGAGTTTGCTAGCATTTCACTGTGTTTCATGAAGGGCTTCACAAATTCAAAAATACAGACCCCAACATTTTTTAAAATTTTTTTTAACTCTTAAATATAATACATGTTAAGAAAAATATAAAAATAATGAATTATCATGAAACAAGATGTCATGGAACTATCATATGGGTCAAGAAATAGAACAATGTCAGCAACCTACAAGCCCCCACCCAAGATTCATGACATATTGAGTTATTCATAAAAATAAGCTCGATAATATTTTTGGAGAATAAAAAGAACATTGTAAACCATACCTTCAAAAATTAATATCCCAGGCCAGGCGCGGTGGCTCACTCCTGTAATCCTAGCTCTCTGGGAGGCCGAGGCAGGCGGATTGTTTGAG
>CAUYSK010125924.1:0-13772 GCA_963575035.1 Avahi laniger
CAACTTTATCTCCATCCCAGGAGCCCTCAAGAACCCCAATTCTATCAAGATAATTCTCTATACGTAGAGCCCTCCCAGCCAACCTATCTCATCTACAAGGCCCTCCTCCATCTCCCCAAATGCTCCCACAGTCAAGCTTCATTTTCCTTTGGAGGGTTTTGGCCACTCAGGACTTAAATCAACTTCAAAGTCCAGCTCCCTCAAAGTCAGTCTCCACCCCCGAAGGCACTCTTGTACCAAATGTCATTTTCCCAAGGCCTACCCCATGTGCCTTGTTGTGCGTCCTGCAAACACAACTTTACCCTGGCTTATCGCCCTCTTCAAGCTCTCCCTCTTTGGTCATGTCCTGACTTCCAGCAAGCTCTTCCTCACCTGTTGTGTAATGGTGGGAAAATAACTAAAATAAGAGCCAGAATCCATGTGGCTCATGAGTAATTATATAATTCTAGGCCAGTCATACTTTCCTTAGGCCTTATTTCCCCTATTATAGGGGAAAAAAAAAAAGAGAGACAGATAACAAAAGGGAAAAGATTCTGAAATGCATAGGAAACAACAGCCATAAGCTACCCTTGTACTCTGCCTAAGTCCCTGTAAGGGGCCCTACTCACTCTCCATATCCCTAAATCCACCAGCAGCCTCCCAAGTGAAACCCATTCCCCCCAAATCCACACTTTGTCAATAACTCCTAAGTTTTACTGAGAAGAGCTGTGGTTCATCTCGTTCCTTGCATACTTAGTGACTCTCTTCAGGGACAGTCTGGGTTATGTGTCAATTTGGTAAGATGTCTATTTCAGGCTCTGGGCTGCTTTCAGGATTTACAAATGTGAGGGAGACAGTCTTTCCATGCTTGATTTAACACTTGGCAGAAAAAAACTATACCTGCTCAGTGTGTCCCCGATGTCCTGTAAGAGAAAGGAATAGAATAACCATAAGGAGTCATTCATAACTTCAGTTTTCTTTCATAGATATTTGTTGAAAACCCCACTACAGGCTGGTTCTCCTAGGAGAAACCAGGGAGACAAGGCTCACTGAACATAACTCACAGCCTTACAGAGATAGGAATCAGGCAGAGGAAACTGGGGTACACACTATTTGCTACACCAGCGTCTCCTATGCCCTCCTTCTGCACTCACCATCTCCTGGTCAAGGACCTCATGATTTCACATTTACTAACTCAAGCACCTTACCCCTGGACCTCAACTGCCCATCTGTCCAGCTTGCTTTTTATTGTGAAATAATATCAAATACCCAGAAAAGCTGCTACTACCAAATACTCCTATATATTCTTTTCCCAGATTTACCAACTTTTAATTGTTCACTTATCATTTTATCTCTCTCCCCTCTCATATATATTTATGACATAGTTATCTTCAAACCCTTTTAAGAAGCCATTGTTTAGACTGTATCTCTTTATAGTTCCATATGTCCATCCCAAGAATGAGTACATTTTCTTAGGAAATTGAACACTGATATGTTTATCTAACCCACAGTTCATATTCTGATTTAATCGACTACCTTAATAATGTTCCTTCCAGCTCTCCCACCCGGCTACCCTGCTCCCATCAGGTAACCCAGAATGATTCACTGCATTTAGTTATGATGACATGTGTCTTTAACTGGAACAGGTCCTCAGCACTGATTTGTTTTTCATGGCATTAACAGTGTTTAATACCAGCCAGTTACTTTATTGAATGTCCCTCTATTTGCGTTTGTCAGATACTTCTCTCATGATTAAATTCCGGTTGTACTATCTTTGACTAGTATATGTTGTTTCCTTCTAAAGGTACATAATATTCCCTTATTTGTGATACTAATTCTGATCACTGCACAGTTACTATTTTCCTATTTGTAATAAGTAATCTGTAAGTGATACTTCCAGTCCTCATCAAACTGTCCCCCCTTAGATGTAGCATCCATTGATAATTTTTGTCTAAATTAATTTTTACTACGACAACTGCTAAATGGCTATTTTCTAACTTCAAAATTGCTTCTACATTACTTAGTTGACATTCTAATGGAAGGAAAAATTTTCTCTTATTTATTATTAGTACGGACTTACAGATTCTTATTTTATTCAATGGGTTGTAATCCATTACTGTTCTTAATTTATGTTGGTGCTCAAAAAGCCTGAGAGTTGGCCAGAGAGTTCGTGTCACTCCCTCCGCTATTCCCTCCTATCTCATTCTCCCCCAGTCCCATTCTTTTCTGGTTTGTCCTTCCAGTTTTCTTTGTAAAAATACACAGATCCATATACTTTCCAATTCCCCTTTTTTCTTTACACAAAGAGTAGCATACTCTGTAATTTACAATTTGATCTTTTTACATAGCAATGTATACTAGGAGCCACTCTTTATCAGTTCATTGGTATCTTTTTTTTTACAGTTGCATAGTATTAATATTCCATGTGCATCACTGTGTATACATGCACAATTAACTAAAACAATCTTCCAGGTTTAGAAGTTACACTATCTCTAATATTGTGCAATTACAAAAATGTTGCAGCAAATAACCTTATGCATATGTATTTTAAGAGACAGGCACCCAGGCTGAAGTGCAGTGGTGCCATCATAGCTCACTGCAACCTCAAACTCCTGGGCTCAAGTGATGCTCCTGCCTCAGCCTTCTGACCAGCTGGGACTACAGGCTCACATCACCATGCCCAGCTAATTTTTGTATTTTTTGTAGAGACGGGGTCTCACTCTTACTCAGCCTGGTCTGAACTCCTGGCCTCAAGCAATTCTCCTGCCTCAGCATCCCAAAATGCTAGGATTACAGGTATGAGCCACCACTCCCAGCCTGGATTCTATTTTATTTTTTATTGATACATAATAGATAAACATATTTTCAGAGTACAGGTGATAATTTAATTCTTTTATTGTAAGTACAGCTGAACATTTTTTCAGATGTTAACAAATTTCATATGTCTTTAGCAATGTGCTTGTGTCTTTTGTCCATTTTCCTATACAATTTTGGTCTTTTCTCTCTCAATTTTGAAAAGTTCTTTATATATTAGAGCTATTATTAATATTTCTATTTGTAGTATTTGTTACAAATATTTTACTTCAATTTAATATCATCTTTTCTTCTTTTAAAACAGAGTATTGCTCTCTTACCCCAGCTAGAGTGCAGTGGCATCATCGTAGCTCACTGCAACCTCCAACTCCTGGCCTCCTGCCTCAGCCTCCCGAGTAGCTGGGACTACAGGTGTTCGCCACCACACCCGGCTAATTTTTTTGATTTCTAGTAGGGACCGGGTCTTACTCTTGCTCAGGCTGGTCTCAAACTCCTGAGATTAAGCAATCCACTCACTTCAGCCTCCCACAGTGCTAGGATCATAGGCAAGACCCACCTCGCCCGGCCTAACATTGTCTTTTGACTGGTTACAATGTGTGCATGTTTTTTTTCCCTTGTGCTAAGACCAACTGTTTTAATTATACAGGTTTGCAGTATGTTTTAATATCTAGTAGAGCCAGTTCTCTCTCAGAGCTCTTTTTTCTCAGTGTATCCCAGCTATTTGTATGTGCTTATTTTTCTTATCCGAAGTTTACTATCTGTCTAGATCCAGAAAAAAGCTTATTGGTGTTTTTACTGAAATTGTGTTAAATTTATGAATTTGAAGGACTGACAATTTACTGAGATGTCATCAAATAAGTGGCATTTTTTTATTTGTTCAAATTCATTTGGTGTCTTTCAGAAGTGTTTGATAATTATAATAAGTGTTTCTCCACATAGGTTTCTGCATATTTCTTGTAAGTTTGTTCCCAGGTATTGTAGCTTCTTTTTTTCTTTTGCAATTGGAAATGTTTTCTTTTACTATGTCTTCTAATGGCTGTCACGTGGCACATAAACGCTGATGATTTCTTTATGTTAACTTCTTTTCCAATTCTTATGCCTCTAATTCTTTTCTCTTATCTAAATGAACTGGTTAAAACCACTAGTACAAAGTTAAATAGAGGGAGACAACAGTAGTCATCCTGCCTTGTTCCTGACCTCAATGGGACTGCCTCCAATATTTTGTCGTAAGATTCACCTTGATTTTCTCATGACTTCCACCATAAGTACTTTTTGATAATCACAGAGACTCTCCTCCCTCCTTGAGCCCATAATCCCTCTCTTTCTTCCCTTTCCTCATAATGCAATTCCAGTTTTATGATCCATCTATTCAAATATATTCTCACAAATACCTTCTACCTTTAAAAAAAAGTTTTAAAATCTTAAGAATGATGCTTAAGCAGCAGTTATACTCAAATTGGAACCATGCAGAGAAGATGAGCATGGCCCCAGCACAAGAATGACACAAAAGTTTGTGAATCGTTTTATATTTTTAATGTTGACAGCATCACTATTCACAATAGACAAAAGGTGAAAGCAACCCAAAGATCCGCCAACTAATGAATAAATAAAATGTAGTACACAGCCATACAATGGAATATTATTCAGCCGTAAAAAGAAATGAAGCACTCAAACATGATACGGTATGAATGAACCTTGAAAAAATTATGCTATGTGAAAGAAAAAGGCCACATACTATATGATTTTATTTGTATCAAACATCTAGAGTAGATGAATCTACAGAGCCAGGGGCTGGAGGTAGAAGGGAATGAGAAGTGATTACTTAATAGTGTGGGATTTCCTCTTGGGGTAATGAAAGTGTTCTGGATTTAGATAGTGGTTGATAATTGCACACAATTAATAACTGTGAATTTACTAAATATGTTTGTGCCACAGACTTGTACACTTTGAAATGGTGAAATTTATGTTACGTATATTTTACAAAAAAAAAACCAAAAAAGCAAAAAAAACTTTCAAGTTCATCTGGCAAAACCTCAACCCCTGGCTGAGCCTGACCATCTCCTTTCTCGGTGACTGCTCCACAGCAGCCAAAATCTGAGAAAGCAAAGCAGACAAAGTCACACAGCAGGGTAGAATGGTCCCACTGTAAATGGATGTTAACTGACCAAATAATCCTACTCTGTCTCATAAACCAACCACCTCTCATACTCTGAAACAATAATTTCTTCCCATACAACAGATGACCCTTTGAAGCGAACTCCTGTGCATGTGCAGCAGTCCCCATTCCCACCTGCTTTCTCAGGAACAGCACGCTGAGTATTGGTCCATCATTTCTCGTAGCTTCAATGTCTTCCTGCACCTGGAAACCTCACAATATACACTCTCTTTCCTACACGTACTCTGAAAATGTTTAACTGCTTTCCTTAGCATCACCTCCAGATATAGCTCCACAATCCTACCTCACTTGCAAGTATTTTCTTAAATCCCCTTCACAGTCATACTTCTTGAAAGAATCATCTACTCTTGCAGACTGCATTCACCGCACCCAGTCACCACTCAACTCCCCCCGACATGGCTCCTCCCTAAATTATTCCATGGTGGTAGTTCTATATAAGGATAGCAGTGGTGGTAATGTTGTTAAATCAAATGGATGTCAGCTCTGATATTATTTGACCTCAGCTGCATTACTCTGTTGTCTGCTCTCCCTACTAAAACATTCTGCCTCCCTGGCAAGCAAACACCAATGTACGTTAAGGCTCAAACTGTCTTCTCTTATTATTCTAAAGCAGGGGTCAGTAAATTTTCTCTTAAAAGGCCAGACAGTAAATATTTTAGACTTTGTGAACTATACAGTCTTTGTAAAAAATGCTCAATACTGTTGCTGTAGCAGAAAAGCAGTGCGAGATAACACATAAATGAACGAGCACGGCTGTGTTCCAATAAAAATGTAGATACACTAAATTTAAATTTCATGTATTTCATGTAATACATTCTTCTGATTTCTTCTAACCATTTAAAAATGTAAAAACCATACTTAGCTCCCAGGACATACAAAAACAGGTGATGGGCCATAATTTGCTGACCCTTGCTCTATTCCATCATCCCTTTTTAATGGCATTTACCAACACCTGTGATAACTGTTCACTAATTGTCTGAGCTCCACATTAGAATATAATTCAGAAAAGCTTATTTAGCACTTAATAGTGCATGATGTAAAGGAAATAATTAGTATGTGCTGAAAGAACAAATGACAGACATTTGCTCATTTCCTGTGGTCCTCCTGGGTTAGGTCTGCTGCAGCTATATCACCTCCACTACCAAGGTTAAATCACAGGACTGCTCAGACTAACCATTCCTGCTCCAGTGCTTACTGTTTTGTGGCTGTGGTAAAGCATATGTATATGTTACAGTTACAGGATACTGGAATGAGGAGGGTCTTTGAAGGACATGTGGTCTAGCCTCTTGTTTCATGAGCAAATGAAGTCACTGGGGCCCACAGAGATCAAGAGCCTCACCTGTGATCAGATCACTTGTCAGTGCATGGCAGGCTTGGGCATCAGGTCTCCTCTGTGCCCTTTCCATGAAACAATGCAAGTGACTGATCCAAGCTGTGTCAACAAGAAGCTCTAATGTACATTTTCCTTCCAACATGCCCAATGCAGAGTTTAGCAAGCCCTTGCCACTCTTGCAGAGTTAGCAAGAAGACAGGAGGTCCTGGATGCTACTTGGCAAAAGGAGAAGAAAGACTACTTTTAGTGGGAGCTACCTTGGCGGAGTTCTCCACGCCTTACCTGCAGAAGCTCCCTGGTAGGCTGCTGCTGCTTCTCTTCCAGCTGGGCGATCAGGCTGCTGAGGTGGGAGATGTTACAGGAGAACTGGGTGATGGCACCGTTGATGCTGTTGTAGATGGCCAAGTCTAGCTCCTCAAGGCGGGCCAGGAGACGATACTCATGCTCCTTCAAGGAGTGATACAGCTGCTCAAACTCCCAAACTATCTTCTCCCTCTCCATCTGGGTCAGGCTCTATATAGATAACAGAGAAGAGCAGTGAGGAGAGAAAAGTATTACTTCTAGTATCCTTCACGTTTCTTCCCTGACTACCCATCCCCAAGACCTCATCATTTCATCCTAGGACACTGAAACAAGCACCGTGTTGCTCACTTATTATTCTCTCACTTATTATTTCCAGTCTTCTGCCTGACATGGGACAGTTTCTTGCATTGTAGGACATTTAGCACTCCTCCCCTCCCCTCCCCAACCACTCGATTCTTCCAGTTGACAGTGGAAGAAACACCCACACACCATTATAAAGAAAAGGGCAGTACTAGCCTTGCTCGAAAACCACAAGTCTAGTCCAACCTACCCACTTCACAGATGAAGGAACTAAGGCCCAGAAACGTGTGACCCTCTCCTTCTATACAATTATGGGTAGTGTCAGAGCCTGGAAGCATGTCCAGGTACCCTGATTCTCAGAGAAGGGGTCTCTCTCTTCTGATAACCCTCCCACAGAGAACACTATTGTATGCATAATGATTTGAGCCTACTCAAGCTCGTGGAGAAGATTATCTACCCATCAGACCCTATTTTCAAGCAAGGAGGGCTGAGGTTTCAACAGACTACATGGGCAGAGAGAGTGGTGGGATCTAAGGACACCATGGAAATAAGTTCTCTGTCCAGTAGTTCTTTATTACACCCTGCCAGGACCGACAAAATTTCTCACAAGAGGATGCTAGACACAACTAGTCAGGGGCCTGCATTTCAGATGTAAATACTGCTAATGAGTGGGCATTTATAATATTTCATTTATTGTTCAAAAACACTTTAAACACCTAGGTGGTAGATATGCAAGTGTATATTATACAAGTTTCTGTACTTTTTGGCTTTGGGGTTTTTTCCAAAACAAATTCCCAAATATCCCTATCACATTAGCACATTGGCCACTTGCCAAGGCCTTGTGAGACTAGGGGAAGAGAGCAGAGAGAAAAATTCAGCACTGAGGCACTGTCAAGACAGGGAAACACTCCAGAGAGAAGCAACAGTGGGGCTTAGGCAAATCTACTATCAGCACCCGTCTGCAGGATGGTACCAAAAAGGCTAACTGTACCCGAGAATTTTTCCTATCTCAGCTTTGTCAAGGATCAACCCCAGTCTACACAAACCCAGTAGGTTAAATTTTACTGATAAGTCTAATTTCCAAAGGTTCCAAACTTGGCTCCCCCATTCTTTCCCTAAAAGTGGGGGAATCCCTTGGTTCTTCAGGTGAGCTCCTATTGAGTGCCATGTGGGCTCATTCCACCTGTATCTAGAAGTTCTGGATGACCTAGCAGGACAAGGTTAAGGGAAATAACATCAGCCCCACAGAAGAGAGAGTGACCAGCAGGCACAATATTAACTGTATTCAAACAACCCTTACCAAGAGTTCAGCTCGGGCCTGCTCCCCCTGTGCCCGACGTCTCTTCTTTAAGTCTTTCACTCTTTTTAGATGGTCCAGTTGGTTCTGGATTTGTTCCTGAAAGAAGAAAAATAGATGGGCAGTTCAAGATTAGGCAGACCTCAGCATCAGCACGGCTATTCTGCTTAGCATACACGGAACACATACTCCTAATATCGAGTCCTTGGTTAGAGTTTGTCCTTAGACCACACTGCCACCCACAGGAGAAAGGCCCAGAGCACAGGGCCACCACCCCTCCCCTTTGGCAATTTATGTGTTTTTTAAAACAGTGAATCATCTACCTGTCCCTAGAAGGATACTGCATAGATTAATGGAAAGGTGACTGGACTAGGAAGCATAACGTTGCAGTTCTTCCACAGAGGAAAGCTGGGACATTTGTATGATATGGGTAAAGCCCACCTTCTCAACTTACTCCAGAGTTATCACCAGAGTGAGTAAAACTGTAGTTCAAAGCTCCATAATTGTTAAGTGATTAATTATGCATGAATGCACTCACATTTAAACAGGGACATAATTGTGTGGGTATTCCTGCAGCCCTCAAATATACAGAAAATACACAGCATCCTAGACTCCTTGAATGTTGCCTTAGAACTGTTTTATATGCAATACTTGTTTCCACGTTATTGTTTAGTTGCACCAAACTGTTCAACAGTTCACAAAGGGCTCTGCACATCATATGATTTCACTTAATCTTCATAATTGTTATCTTCTGATTCTCAGAATGGCTAAATGACTTAGGCAGTAAAGCGCTCTGTCCTTTTCTGTGAGTTTCTAGAAGAGGATTACAGGAAAGTGCTGTGGAAATGCTTACAAACTGATGAGCATCTGCTTGATATGTATACAGTCAGGGAACATCCGAATGTGTTTTATCTGAGCTTGTTTGGGAGCGGAGGGGAGTATGAGTCTCTGAAGCTTGTTGTTGTGTACGTGGTTTTCCACACTTCTTTTATACTGTCAGAAAGAGGTTCTCCAAGGGCCGTCTTTACGTACAATGTGCTCATGAGCCGGGAAACACAGGGGCAAATAGAGAAAGGAAAGTGGGGGTGGGGAGACTTCTGGCTTCCTCACCAGCTACAGGTTTTCCTCCCAACTCTGAATGCGGAGGCTCTGGAGAGGACAGAGAGGAAATGACGGCTGTGAACACACGTCCGGCTCAGCCATTTTCTAGGCGGAAAGAGGGAAGCCCCCTTGGCTCTCTCCTTCCTTTGTCCGACTCCCGCTCCCACCCCTGTCCGCTCCGCGCCCTCACCTTGAAGCCCTCCACCGCCTCCTCGAGCGGCAGCACGCTGTGGCCGCGGTGCTCGCGGGAGCGGTCGCACACCACGCAGATGGGCATCTGGTCCTCCTCGCAGTACAGCTTCAGCGGCTCGCGGTGCTTCTCGCACACGCCCATCTCGCCGCCGGGCCCCGACGGCCGCTCGGTGCGCAGCTGCTTCACCAGCTGGGTCACGTTGGCCAGATGCCGGTTGGGCCGCATGTGCCGCTGCGGGAAGGTCTCCCGGCACTGCGGGCACGACACGTTAGTCTCTGCCGCGCCCCAGCAGCGGGCGAGGCACGCGCAACAGATGTTGTGGCCGCAGTCGAGCATCATGGGCTCCGCGAAGTACTGCAGGCACACAGGGCAGGTGGTCTCCTGCTGCAGGCACTCGGCCACGCTTCCGGAGGCCATGGCGCGGGCCTGCGGGGGCGCAGGGCATGGGCCCCGGAGCCGAGCTCTGCGTGGAGCCCAACTCTCCTGCGCTCTCTCCCGTTCGCTGCTCCTGGGCGGCACGGGGAGGAGGCAAGCGGGGCGCACGGAGGGCGGCGCCTCTCAGGCCCAGATCCCAGACGCGACCGCGCGCGGAAGCTTCGGAGGGGCCGGGGGCTCCCCGCGCCACTGTACCGCGCGGAGTGAGCGCGGGAATACTGCCGCCTCACCAAGCCTGGCGACCACGTCAGGGCGCCGGGGGCAGGACGCCGCGGTCAGGCTCACAGGGCCAGGCGCAACATGCGCGCAAGACAACGTGGCCGCGTCCGAGCGGATCCCGGCGGCCGCGTAGACCCCACCCCCGCGCGAGCGGAAGAGGCGGCTCGGGGGGCGGGGCTTGGCTCGCGCTTCCAGCGAGCGACAGGGTTTCGTGGCTTCGGGACCTTAGCTGTTTCCTCCTGGAGAGGACCGGGAGGCCCCGCCACCTGCCTTTGGGAGGCACGCGCTGAAGCCTGGGGTCACGGGAACAGGTGCTGCCTCCGGGGCGTGGCGGTGACATGGTACCCCTGCCGCAGTTCCGGGCCTACCTCCAAGCTTCTGAGGCTACCGGGCCTGGAAGGTCTTTCGCTGGGTTTCCTCTTGGTGCCCAGCCCTCAGCCCCTGCAAGAGAAAGCTGCCTTTGTATAGGTACTGGGAAGCGCAAACATCTGGTCCCTTCGTTCAGCCGGAGGGTGGGAGTAGCAGACTGAGCCCCACTCGGTATGTGAGGCACTTGATTAAACAGACCGGCTCACAGGCACTCGAAATTTTGTTTAGAAACGGAAAGGTTTGATTATCAGATGGTAACATTCTGTGGGACAGAATCAGGCCCAGTTCTGCTACTTCTCATTTGTGCCCAAGCAAGTTGGTTTACCGTTTTGAGCCTCAGTTTCTCCTCCTGTGACATGGGGATGGTAATTAAACCCTAGCAAGGAAGTAGAATTCATTATATATTTTACTTTTTGAACCATAAGGATGTTTATCCATTAAAATAGTAATAAAATGCCTACTGCATAGGGTGATTGTATTGAGTAGGGCCTAAAAATTCTTTGCTCGTTTCTAAAATAAGAGATTGAGAAGCCTTCGGTTTTCTAGGGCAAGGGTGGAGAACCTTTTCATGTTCAAAGGCCGCATTAATTTAGCTGTACTCAAATAAGGCTACATTCAAGAAGCTTCAATTAGATACACTGAAAAATGTACATTGTTTTATAAAAATCTAACTACTATGTATTTAATAGCTTCAAAAAATGATAACTTTGTTAATTTTAAAGTTAACCTTTTAAAGACTTTGTTGTGACTGCTTTTTGTTGGAAAACATTTGAATATTTGGTTGCAGCATGGAAGTCCAAAGTTTCAGGTGATCCTCTAGATGGTATCAGTCATTTGTGACCTGAAGGGTGTCTTGATTTGGGTTAGATAGGAGAATATAGATTCCCAGCAATAAATGATTGAAAAACAAGAAAGCATTTTTCGGGCACATTGACACAGGCGTGGGTATTCTACTGCATTTTTGCTTATTTCAATTGGATCTTTCTTAGCATCAAACAATGGCTTTAAAATGTCATTTACTGAGAGCTCGATGAATTCCATCTGTAGTTCTTTAGGTGCCTTGATGATATGAACTAGGTGAGGCTGAAATGCTAATTTGAGTGTGATGTGATTCTCAAAGTCAGTGAACCTTTCATTGTATTCTCCAATTAATAGGTCGATAACAGCTGCATATTCTTCAAATGATTTGCATATGTCATCCTGCTCATCAATGACCTTTGCTAACTGGGGAAAATGTTCATCTGAAATTTCCTTTTGAAGAAGAATTTTTTGAAATGTTTGGATTTTTTAAATGTCTGCTTTAGCACAGAGATCTTGCTGACACAAGATACAATGAAAAGAAATGAAAGCATCTGATCTGTTAATACTTGTTTTATCTGTACAGTAAACTCTTCATGTTTTCCTGTCATGGAAGGTGCACCGTCTATACACACACTCACTAAATTTACCAAATTCAGTCCAACCTCACAACATTTGTCTTGAAAATTGCTGAAAATAACTATTCCCTGTGTTCTGTTCACAAGAGTGCCCAAAGTAACTCTTTTTTGTTGTTGTTGTTTTGTTTTAAAGACTTTTCCATCTCAATGAGTAACTCTTCATAGCAAAGAAAAGCTTCTGTTACAACACCAATGAAGTATAAAACCTTTGGTCAGTAGTATTAGTTGATTCATCCAAAGCGATTGAATAATATGTATTTTCCTTTTGAAGTATTGCATGAAGTTTCTCTGTTAAGTTGAAGGCTAATTCATGATGCCAATCAGTTATGATTCTCCTTGAAAGAGGCAGTTGTTTGTACTTTGAAATGGTATCAGGGTCTAAGCGGCCTACAACTTCAACAATTTATTCTTTAACAATTTCTACATCACTGAATGGCTTCCCTTTTGTCTTGAGTATATAAGCTACTTTATAAGTTGCTTCAGTGGCATTATTTCCAGGTCTTATTACGGGTTGAAAGAATTGTCTTTGCTTTTCATCTTTTAATTTCTGCAATACAACCTTTCATGTCTCTCCCTCTGTTAAAATATCTGTGGTCCTTTTGAGTGTTATAATGCTGATGAAAATTGAATTTCTTTAATGTTGATATTGCAGTATCACAAAGCAAGTAAATCATCTTTAGCAGAAACAAGATAATATTGCAATTCCCAATCCTCATTTAAAAAAAAAAGCTGTAGCCTGGTGCGGTAGCTCATGCCTGTAATCCTAGCACTCTGGGAGGCTGAGGCGGGTGGATTGCTTGAGCTCAGGAGTTCAAGACCAGCCTCAGCAAGAGCAAGACCCCGTCTCTACTATAAATAGAAAGAAATTAGCCAAACAACTAAAAATAGAAAAATTAGCCGGACATGGTGGTGCATGCCTGTAGTCCCAGCTACTGAGGAGGCTGAGGCAGAAGGATTGCTTGAGCCCCAGGAGTTTGAGGTTGCTGTGAGCTAGGCTGACGCCACGGCACTCACTCTAGCCCAGGCAACAAAGCGAGACTCTATCTCAAAAAAAAAAAAAAAAAAGGATCAAACAAAATAGATAGGTTGATAGGAGTAGGGGGAAAGGGAAGATTTATATTTGGTAATCTCTATCAGCCCCCTTCTGGAATGATTACTGTTTTCCCTTCATCTTCTAGATTTCTTGCAATTTTGATTTGTTCAATTTGCCTGTTCATTTAAATTTCTATTAGTATACTCTGACATAAATTATTGCAACAATGTATTAGTTTGTAAATGTTTTTGAAAGCAACTAGTAACCATGCATCTATTCCCATTAGTTTCCCTATTTGTAGTCTTTTTGTTTTCTTGATTTACATACCACCTCAAGGGAAAGAATCATCCTTAAAAATTTCCTAAAATGCTTCTTTCATTCTGTCACTTCTCACTCAGAAAGCCTGGAAGTTTCTTTTTTGCCTCTGGGACTTTGTGCAAGCTCTTTAGCATAAAGTCATGATAAAATACAGTTTTAATTTATAAAAATGTTTTAAAATAAATTCATACCTACTCTATTCAACCTACCTGCTCTGAAGGATAGTGACTTCACTAGTATTGACCAAATCCAGGGATACTTTTCAGTCTGAACATCTCTGAGGCATTTGATTGACACTGTTGCTCCCTCCCTCATTTTTTTTCAGGCCACAAACTGTGACCTGGTGAGGACTAAGGTATTTCTGCTTCCTCCATCTCCTCCTGTCTTACCTGTCTTTTACCAACTAATACTAAAGTTAGGCTAAAAAAATAAAAGAATAGTCAGGAAATATACAGCTCTACAATAC